>JANIJG010008087.1:0-14173 GCA_024611175.1 Megaceryle torquata | reverse complement strand
TATTTTAGTGTAATATTGCAAGTGCTTTTAACCTCTCTGTTTAGCTGGTCTGATATATAAAAAAAAAAAAAAAAAAAAACCCAACTAAAATGAACAAAAAAAAATTAATATGCATCTATTTTGGAAGGAATCCCAAAGCCATTAACATTTTTAATGCTATCGTAATGTTGAATGTGCAACGTAAGTATAGCTGACATTAATTCTGCTCTACAAAACAGTAAAATTTCAGTTTTGCTATACATAAGTCTTCTATTCTTTGACCTGAAGTAATTAAGTTTGTTCAGAATGAAGCTCATACTATATTTCTAGCACAGAAATTAAAGGAATAATTTAGAAAGGAGCGTTAGCTCTGAAGACAAGCTGTATGCCCTGCTGTGATCATTTTGTTCTCATGGTACTTGGAGGGTTAAAAGGACGTGGTGGATGTGCTGTTTGAAGTGTGTAAAACTTGTAGGAAAACTGCCTTGGGCATTGCCAACCAAACTGACTAATTGAATTCTTTTTTTTTGTGCTGTAGAAAATAACAGTATGAATACAGAAGAAACATCAAAGGGATACTTGACCATGAAATGCTAATATAAATTCTTCTCTCTGTTCCTTGGCACTCACAATCTCCTGATTTTAACTTTCTTATTCTGTAGCAATATTCTTTAAACTGTGTTGACTTAAAAATTAATTTCTCTGTAAAAAAAGGACCAAACCCTCAAAGTAACCATGACTCTTAGAGTTGAGGGAGCAATAGTTACCTGTACCCAGTGCTGAGTGGCTCGGACAAGCTAAAGCTGCTCTGTGCAGCCTCAGACAGCCTGAGGGAAAAGGTCCTCAAAGCAGAACCCAAAGAAGAAGTTTTAAGGCTGTACATGGCATCAGTAGATGGGACACAGTCGAGGATTTGAGCCGCTGGATGAGAGAAGCAGAGAGATGCCAGTTAGCTACTAATTCTCTCATCAAGAGTACCACAACCTAGGCTGAACATATAGCTAATCTACTTCTAGAGTAAATGGAGTAAGGATGTTGGAATTATTTATGGGAAGTTTAAAGTATTAAGATCCAGGTAAGTGGAAATCTTGAGAACTAAAGGGAAGTTACTTGGGGTAATCTTTTAGGTATATCCATCAGTTAAATTTTAGATTAAAATTTATTCAAAGAGAAAAAAGACAAATAAACCAGACAGTGTTTTTTACTTGTCACTTCGTCATCATTAAAAACATGTCCTGAAATCCTTATCTTGCTTTGTAGAAAGCTTTACCCCATGTGACATGGCATTTGGAGAAGTCTGTAGCAAATTCCCAACATATTTTTTTCCGTTACTAAGCACTAATTCACTTAAACGTAAACAATTGGTGACAGTATGGCATTATAAACAAGATTCCTGTGATAAACAAGGCCTCTGACAAGGTGAGGATCCCACCCTGCCTCGTTTTTGTGGCGGCCTGTTCATTCCCGCCCTCACGGGGCTGCGAGGCTCCCGCTTCCCGCCCTCACGGGGCTGCGAGGCTCCCGCTTCCCGCCCTCACGGGGCTCTGGGGCTCCCAGCAGCCACAGGGTCATGGTGCCAGTCTCCCTCAACACAGGGAGATGCCAGGGTACCTCAGAAATACTTTTTCCTCAGAGTTTGTCACAGAAAAGCACCCCTTTGGTGACAGGCAGGTGTTGCAGGGCAGTGCTCGCCCTGTGGAATGCGGGGGGCTGCCTGCCTTGGGCAAGCAGTAGAAGGTTCTGGAGCTCTTCACTCTGTCTGGAAAACTTGAGTTTTCTGTATTTTAATTTTATGATTTTAGTAAAATCCATCCTGAGAGCCAGTGTGGGGATTTGGAGTGCTGACTGGTTGGAGGAAGATGGGGTAGAGCTGCCTCTGGGCACTTGGGCCCTCTCCTTTAGGAAAGGGTTAAATACTGTCTCACCATGAATGCCTCTTGCTTTACAGAGAACTGTTCTGAGGAAATCTTCAAACATTAAAAAGCAGCAGAGGCTGTAGATCTCTTTTAGGGATTTGTATGCTTTGTTTCATGAAGAAAAAGTAATATTCTAGCCACAGTTCTATCATTAAACCAGAAGTTAAGGGAGCAATGACTCTTACATTATGGAGTGATAAGATTTATTATTCTTACAATGATAGCTAAAATAGGAAAATGATTGCTCTAGAAGTTACAAGTCTTAAGCAAATGAAGAGGTTGATCAGGAATATTGTTTCTCAGGCCTACTTTAAATTGGTGAACAGCAATGTTGTGCAATAGAAAGCTGGGATGGAGTTGTTCTTTGAGAGTCCTCAAGGCAATGAAACTCCTGGATATCCCTGGACCAGTGCTCAGCTTAAGCAAACCCATGTTGTTTTCCATCCCTTTTTGGTGTGGCATGTGCCTTCCAAAGTCCAAAGCTGGAGCAGGTACGTGACTTCTCCCAAGAGGTGGCACTACTGCTGTTCCTAGTCCTTTGTGGATGGTGTAGGCAATCGGGGCCCAGAAGCAGAAGATGGAGCAAACCAAACTGATGGTGTGGACACACCATGTTTACAGCTTTAGCATTGTACTTGTCAAAATATTCTGTTACTTTTCCTTCCCATGCTTTATGGTAGCACAGTCTAATAGTGGTTGGTCTGACATTACTGTCTGCACCCCACACAACAGGTAACAAACATTCTGCCTGATTTAAGGCCAGGCAATGTATCTCTTGCTCTGCATGTCATTGACATTCTGATGTGCCAGATTAATGATATTCAGTTACTTTTTTCTCACTACCATGAATCTGTCCCCCCTGCTTTACAGTTATATTGTTGCTAGTATTGCACATGGTTTCAGGACTGTCAAGGGAGGAATAGATCCCTGAGGTTAACCAGTCACAAGAAATGTCAAGTCTCCTAAGACGGTAAAGTAACCTTTGGTCATGACAAAACTCAAGAGACCATTTGTCTTTACAGGTACCTCTGATACGCTGATAGTTATCAGCACAAAGCCTTCTTTTGTTTCTTAATAGGAAATTTAAAATAATGTGAACTGATTGGTTTTGGTTTGTTTTCCCACAGGATTGTACAGTGTATGAAACAGAAAATAAAATTCTTCATGTGGTAAGTAGTGTTTTTCTTTGGTATTCTCTAATCCTAGCCCATCCACTTAAATTATTTTAAAAAACAAATTAAGAGTACTATAGGAAAATAAAGTTCCTTAATATTTGAGAAAACGGCCAATGAATTGTATCGGTTGCTAAAAGTTTATGTACTCATAAATAAGATCAAAGAGTTTAAGAGTTTAAAATGATTTTCAAGAGAGATACCTGCTTGCATGTTCTGTGACCCCCTGAAACCAACTTAGTAGAAAGTAGTTCTGCCTCCTACCACTTTAATGACTACCCCAGTACTCCAGTTTCATCACTACAAAACGTCTTTTTTTTTTGCAGCACATAAAGAAATTGAGAGATGCTACCCAAACAATATTAGTAAAATATTTTTTTTCACACAAGATATTCTTTCTTCTTCCTAACTTCTAATCTAAATCTACCCTCCATCAGCTAGTTGTCAGACAGCACTTTGTGCCTTCAGCACTTAAAGGGTCTAATGACAAAGGGGAACGGAAGAAACTTATACAAATTTATAGATTAGATATTGGCCTTTAAGTTCAGATACTTTATTTTTTCCTGGTACTGGCACTGAAAACTTGTACTGACACTGAGATAGAGTTAAAGCCTTGGTGAAAGTGAGATCTCAACGGATTTACAAGTTCAGATAAGCTTTTGACAAGCTCTAACCAAGTGCCTGACTTTTTTTTTTTTTTCTAAAGCCTTTTACACACATTCTGCTTCCAGCAGGGATTAAAATTTGTCATAAAACATTGATGTGCTGTTAAAATCAGAAAGCATACAGTGACTTTTAGAAAAAAACCTTACTATTGCAAACCTGATTCTGAAAAGAACATCTAAAAGCACCTGAAATCTTCTGGGATTTGGAGTGTGTGTATATATATACACACACACATCTATACGCATCTTTTAACCCATAATTCTAACTGCACGTGACTTCTAGAAATACATCTTTGGCAGGAATGTTACTTTTGACTTTTCTGCCTGTTCTGAATGGAAGCCTAAGAAGAGGAAAAATGTTCCCCTTTTGAAGTATTCCATAGGCTCCGCAGTGAATGTGTGATGAACCTGAAGGAGCCTGGATCCCCAGGCAGTAGAACTCAGCCTGAGCAAAATCACCTGACACTCCCTGATCTAGAACATCCAGGCTCTGAGAATCAACCTGGTTATCATCCCAACTCTGGGTGACATCAGAAGAATCACCACCTTTTTCACAGCATTTTAAACTAAAAAAAATTACTTGAAGGATACTGAATTAAAGAAAAAGCTTTGGAAATTGTTCATATCTTTTGTGGCCAAATTATTTCTAAAAAATTAAAGAAAATAAAGCTTTTTTTGGTGCTCTGAAGTAAAATTTTACATTTGTTAGAGATAGAATCTATAACTCTTAAGACCCACATGGTATTTTATTTTCTTTTTGAAAGATATTAAGGAAAATATACTTAGAAGTAAAGCCAATTATAAACTTATGATTCATGATTGACTTTCTTCATGGGTTATTGGAGGGATTACTGAGGTGTAGGTGTCTTTGGAAGAGCTCCACAGTAGGGCAGCACACACTCAGATGATGTGACTGCAGGTGCACAGTTGCCATTCATTCGCTCACCAGTCACCCTTGCAACTCAAGTATTATGGGAAAAGATAAATTATGGAGGATCGTTTAAGCTGCATGTCTGCCAGTCAGGTTTCCTTTTTTTGGGGGTATCTGTTTAGCAAAATGTGGTTATCAGGACCACATCAGTTCTTTAATATATTGTACCTATAATAATTAAAAATTACAACCTGCTAGCTGTTCTTTCAGCAGTAAATATAGGTTATTAATTTATAGTAACTATACCAATCCAGCAGTAGCTACCATGCTAAAAATACTTTATACTAAAAATATTAGTACTCTATAGACTTTTGTCCTTTCTAATTTTTTTTTATGCTAAAAATACTTGTGTATGTTAATGTATCATCTCATGTTGATTAAACATTAGATTAGTTTAAATTAGATAGAGACGTAGAAAATTTTACTTCCTGACCCCGTGCTGTTATTCATAAATTCCGTTTATACAGGCTCAGCCTTTGTGTTATTTACAGCTGGTCAAGCCTCTCTTGTATCTGCTGAACCACTTGTACAGCAAACTGGTATTTTTAGTTATTGTAATATAATTTTCTTGACTATTTTCCACATGCTAAAATCCTGCCTAGACTGTAGTTAACTTTTTGAATCATGGGGAGATCTTAAAGATTAATAAATTTCATATATTCCTATATATTTCATAATTTTTTTTTGACCCAGACACTTTCTGTATCTCTGGTGGGAGAAGACAGGACCAAAAGTTTTGTTTAGGGGTTCTAGCCCAAAGCTGAAACGGCTAGAAATATTTCTAGTGATGGAGACATTTAGACACAGTCACGTGTCCCTGGATGGGATGCTTTGCCTCTTCCAGCTGATACAAAATCCACATGCCACAGCCAGTACTCCAGAGCTGAGCTTGGCTTTCCAGATGAGTAGCTATACATTGAATGGAAATAATCTATACATTCAGTCAATTTATTCATTGTGACAACTTCATTTGCTTAACTTATATGTATAGTGTCAAATGAGATATTAGAAATCCTTATGTTTTTTGCAAATGCCTGAAATAAAAATTCCCTTAAGGGATTTCACTGGAATTTGCTATAATTAGGGAAAATGAGAGTGGAGTCCCCAAAGGAAAATAGATGCATACAGCACAACTTTGACCAGAAGACCTTTCTGAAATTCATCTAAGTGAAAGCTTTCACATTAGGTTCAAAGATTTTTTTTTTTTAGGCATCGTCTTTTTGAAGGAACGCTTGAAGCAACACATGCAAACTTGGGAATAAACCTTTGCATGTGAAAATTCTCTGGGAGTACTGATCAGCTCCTTTCTGATCATTGACTTAACATGTATGCCTTTGATGGACAGGTTTAATCCATCAGTGTCACTTACCATCTAGGCAATGTGGTTCCTACTCTGAAGGTGTTCATGTGGATTGGCTTGAAGATTTTGAGATCATTATCTGGAAGGCAGGATAACTCTCACATAACTGCTGATCTAGAATATAAGTTAAAGGATGCGTTCAAAGATGCATGAGAATTATGCTTCAGGAAAGAGATTAACTAAGGCACTTTTCTGCCAGTGTAATTTTTAATAAAGAAGACATGTTTCTAAATTGTATATTCAGAATTCACCTAATTATCACTGTTGGTTGGGTTGCTCTCATTATTTGGTAGCTGAAATGGATTATTAGTTTGGTGTATAAGGCATTTATATTTACATATTTCACTCGACTTTCACTGTGTTCATAATGATACATTATAATGACAGTTAAGATGAAGTTCATCAGTTGTTTGGTTGGATTTTAAGTCCATATATTTTAAGTGGAGAAGATAGTTTAGATGCACAGATGTTCTCAGTGCACAATAAAATCTTTTGATCAGAAGAACTGAATCTGCATGTACATTTTCTTGACATTTAAAAATATTTTCTTTTCCCTTAATCTCTTGTTCTTGACTTTCATATAACTGTAGTTTTTACAATGTTAAGAAGCAAAATTATCTGTTTATTCTCAGTTGATTCCCAGAATAAGAACTTTATTGTTAGTTTCAGTTTAATATGAGGAATTATATTGACTTGTTTTTATTGACTTTTTTCCTCGTAGTGTAAAACCTTGTCTGGGATTTGTGACCACATCATTTCACTCTCATCTGATTCTCTGGTGTCACAGTCAGCACATCTTGAGGTAGTTCATCTCACCAGCATTATGCCCAGTGAGGGTTTGGTAAGTAGCAAAGCAGTTTAAAGTTTAACTGAGTACAGAATACAAGCCTCAGTTCTTTAGAGTGATTGATATATATTTTTTTTACATTTATCAAGAAATCAAAATGTATTTTCATTCATTGTCTTAATTTTTTGGTAATCAGAATCAGGTTTCTGGAAGTGGTTTATCTGAATAACGGGATTGTAATTTATTTTTAAAATTAAAACCTTCTTTACCTAGGGCTCTGGGTGCAACTGGCAACTATACGAGCAGCTAAAGAGAAGTTATAGTCCTTTGATAGCCATATTGCAGTTTTTGGAATGTACCAAAGTAATCCCCAAATGCATACATATACAAATAACATTAACTAAATATCACTAATTAATGTGCTTTGAAAATTATTAGTGGAAGATCTGGTTTTTGGGCTTACGTAGTTTTATATCTCCCTAATGATTCAGTTCAAATAAAACTTCCAGAAGCATCATCCCAGAAACAAAATAAACCCTTTATATTTCTGAACTGTTGTTCACTGAGCAGTCTAGTTCAGCATCTTCTGAACACCCCAGTTGCTCCACATTAGTAATGGGTCACATCATTAGTATTTTCTGCAGAGATGATAGTTTAATAATTATTTGGCTACCACTTTTTGCTATAAATGTACTGTTACATTTTTTGGACAAGGGACTTTTGTGAAGTTTTAGTGATCAATGAGTAGAGAATTTGACCTTCCCCAGGTAGTCCCTTACGTTACAACTGATACTGGTAGGCTGTAGGAGGATAGGGATGGTGCTTGGGAACCGAAGATGCTAATAAAAGCTGGAGCATAAGGTAGCACTACAGGCACTGGGGATGTTCTTGAACATTCTTCTCAAGAGACAGTCTGCTTTTCCCAGGGAAATCTCTTCTACTGGCTTCAACTGCCTTCTTAGGATTTTTTTGTTTTGTTTTTGGGTTTTTTGGGGTTTTTTTTTTGTTCTGTTTTGGTTTGGTTTTTTGTTTGTTTGTTTGTTTGGGGGTTTATTTGTTTGTTTGTTTATTTGTTTTGTCCCCCGGCAAGAGGAGGAATCCAGGAATGTTGTTCCTGGATTGGAGGAGGAAAAAAGGGGGAAGTGGGTAGAGAAGTTGTTAGTCATGAGGCTTACCTACAGAAAATTCCAGAACTGACAAATTCAAATACATTTGAGTGTCATTATGCGTGTTACGGCAGATTTCTTGTTCCTAATTCAGTGTGATTTACAGACTTATTTTAAATTTCTGTTAGTTGAGATGTTTTGTATTATCTCAGTATCTTACTCTGTGTTCTGACATTGAATAGCAAAGACCATCATATGCAAATCCTGTCAAGGATAATTATTTTGAGGTATGCATATTAATTTGACAATAATGTATTTGAATAGCACAAGGGGGGTTTGTCTGACTGCTTAAGTTTACTTTATTCTTAGACTGATTTAGTCAACAAAGAACATTACAGAGGCAGAAAACACATTTAATTTAATTCTGTGGCACCACAGATGCTTAGCCCCGTAGGTAATCCTGAAGACAGAAACAATTGTTTCTTGCTGTGCTGCTGCATCCCAATAGCCAAATGTTTCCTTTGTGGCCCAGTTTCCCTTCTTGGTCTGATTTCTGGGGTAGTGGAGGAATATCCAGGAAATACCAAGTCGGTATCATTTACAGCTTGTGTTGTATATACGCTGTATGTCTGTCAGCACTTTTGACTTGCACTGAGACTAGAATGCCCTGCACGCTAATGGTCTGGATCTCCATATAGCTGTCCTTTCTATCCAGAAATGTTTTTCTGCTGGTCAACTCAAAGTTCATTACCAGTGCTGACCGGAACATGTACACAGAGACAGGATGTGTTTTCCTCGGAGATGATGGAGCATAACTAGCAGGGTTTGGCGTTGCTAGTATTTTCCATTCTGTGGTAGCTCTAGATCTAGGACAGGGGTGTAGACTGCTGGAGGACAGAAAGAGTGTAACCTGCTTCAAAAATGGCATGTCCTATAGTGAGCTGAAACTTTACTGGTGTGCTTTATTAGGCAGGTTGATTTCAGGAGTTCTGGACTGTGAATGGACTCTCGTGCTGGATGGAAGAACCATGGTGTGGTTCTCCATCCACAGTGTACCCCTAAGTGTATAGCCAACAAAACTGCAGTAAGCGGGCAGTGCTGACAGAGGACATGAGACAAAGACTGCAATCAAAGTTGCCCATCAATTTTTTTATTTTATTTATTTCAGATGAAGTGAAATCACAGCAAATGACTCTGTTTTCTGTGCCTAATTGTGAAGGCTCTGTAACATGCTAGGTTGGAAAGTTCCTTATAATCCATTTTGCTGACACTGTTCTGTTTAGAAGAAAATACGAAAAAGGACTATAAATGGGAATAAAAGAAAAATCATGTGAAAAGGAAAAGAAAACATTAATCAGAATCAAATATAGAACAGAGTAATGAATTACAAATGGCTTTCTCATGATTGTATAGCAGTTTTTTTCCACAGGATCTCTGCTCCATTCAAGAGAAAAATGAGCGCTATTCACTGAATGGAAGTATTCAGAGTTCCATTTTTATCCTTATCATTCAGCGTAGAGGTTGAGGTCTTATTTACCATACTTCAACTAAGCTCTGCATTCCCTTGAGTTACTAATTTCATCCTGAGTTGTTTTGTTGTTTGGTTTTATTCGTATGGCCTTCCTGAGTGCTTCACAGATGCTAATTAATTCATCCTCACAACACACTTGTGAAAACGATATTGTAATTTTAGCTTGATAGATAGGAATCTAATGCACAGAGCAATTTGTGTTAAAATCACCAAAAATCTATTTTTCAGGAGAAGCTTACCATACAACTGTTCAGAGCACTTGTTACTTTTACAGCATAAGTTTAAATCGCAGTCTCTCTTGGTTTTAAGCGTAGCTAAGGTTTTCAGAGCTGCTGAGAAAACTGGTGTCAGCCTCATAGTGTTGGAGCCTAGAAAATTAACACAATTTGCCACTGGTGAAAAATGTGTTGTAAATAACTCAGATTTATATAAGACTTCAGTTATCTGAAATGGTAGTCAGTTGACATAATTAGGAGTCTTTATTTTCAAAACTCCAATTGCAAACCTGCTTTTATGATATGCCTTCTAATTGCTTCAGCAAATGAGCCAGAAGTTCTATAGAAATCGCATAAGCTCACACATCAACTGAATTACTTTCCAGGTCCAAGTCCATACAGTTACTACATGGAGTCAGAACTCCTCCGGGCAGTGTCCATGCGTTTAATTGTATAAATAAATTCTGGATCATAAAGCATTTTCACAAAGGGACTGTGTGTTGTTTGAATGCCTATCTTCAGTTCTAGCATTTTCTAACTTTCTGTCCGTGCTTTTATGAGCTTAATAGTCTTCATTTTCTTTTTGTTCTCTAAAGCACCTTCTTTTTTCAGTCTGCTCTACTAAAAAATAGTCTCATGCATTCCCCAGAGCACTTTCTCTGCCAATAGTTTCATGGCATTTTGCTGGACAAAGAATTTGCATTGGGAAGCATACGTTTTAGTTTCCATTCCAAGTTCTGATGATTGTGTTTGCATCCTGATCTCTGCAGGCATTTGCTGTCAGCCTCCAGAAACATACTGGGTTTTTTTTCTCTCTCTTTCCATTCCCTCTCAAGCTGCACCAGTCGTGAATACCAGTCAAATTGCTTCCTCCTTTTCCCTGAATTTTCAGTAGGAAATACTAAAACACCCTCCATATGTTTCTTATTTCATTTTAAAGCAACTATAAATACTATAAAATGCTTTTTCTACTGAATAGCACTACTGGGCATGGTAATATCATTTACCTCTGAAGTGAACTGCATGATCAGGCTGAATAAGATGTCCAGAAGGCAAAACTTTGTTTCAAACTGCCAATTTGACAAACTTGAAATAAACTCATGCACTAAAAAAGTATTAGACTGTGAGAACCACTGTCAGCTCTGACAGAAAGAGAACATGCTATATACATAAGTTGTTATGAAACAGAATAAAATAACTTGTAACTTTCATGATTTAAGAATATTCCCCTCCTTTGTTTTTAGTTTTTCAACTCTGAGTTACTTATAGCATCAATTGTAGCATAACAAAGGAAATTGGATCATTTTTATACTTACAGATGCTTTTTAGAAATTCTTTTTCTTTCTGGTTATTGAAAGGTAGGTTTCCATTCCATTGCATGGGAAACTTCCTTGTGGAAAGTGCAATATCTTGCGGTAAAAGAAACTATGGCATGAATTTTAATTTCCAGGCACTGCACATAACTGCTTAGTACAAGGTGAGTTTTTCCTTAAAAAATGTGATATTTGAAAAATCTATTGCCCCAGAATTTATTATGTTTCAAAAGTCTGTGGACTGAGTGCTACATTTAGAAGTCATTTAAGACCTCAGACTCTTAAGTCCAGAGCCAGCTTTGGAGCAGTTTTGCTGACAGATAAACAAAGGCAGCCAAAGGGAACCAACGTTTTGTTTGAGGTGATGGATATAGGAACTATTTGTAAAGATGGGAGCATGGAGGTTGGGGTTTTTTGGGGTGTGGGGTGGTTTGGTTTTTTTTTGAGGTTTGGGATGTTTTTTTGTCCTACTACTCTTGGATGGTCAGGGATTGTTGGTAGTGGAAGATACTGTTTTGAATTAGAGACAGTATTATTTCAGACTCAACTATTTTTTAATCTTCTGAACTTGATGCACTATATGTATATTTAAAGATACTTGTGCATAACATGCAACTCTAGTCGTCTTTGATGAGATTAATGATTACTCTTAAGCAGGAGATTCTAAACAGGCAGGAGGTTGGATTTTTCAAGTTTGGTTTTCTATCTTCTGATGTCTGAGGAATGTTTCACTTCCAGAATTCAGCAGCACTTTTATTCCTTGTCCTTTCACTTTTGGTTGGTTGGTTTTGTTTTGTTTTATTGTTATTGTTCTCTCTTGTGTCTCAGCTTCCTTCTGATGATAGAAACATTGCAGTCAATCACACTTTAATTGAGATATACACTACTTATTCCAACTGCTTTGTTAATTTTTCTGCGGAGAGAAGTTTTCCTGTTCCACTTAAGAATTTAAGGGAAGCAAAGATTGTGGGAATAAACATATTTATAAGATGATCTGTGTATCATTGGAGAAAAAAAAAATAAACAGACAAGCTGGCAGATGCTCCTATTGAGACACAGACCATTTTATGTAGTACTAAATACCTGAATTTTTCATGCAGATGTGTTTTGTCATATTCCAAGAAAGAAGTGGTATGAAAACATGAATCATCTGATACTAGATCATTGCTACCCAAAACAGAATAAAGTCCTACATTGGAAGTATGAGCCAGAAATGCTCGTACTAAGAGAGTTTAGTCTCATTGCAAAATTCAGAGCTTTTCAAATATTGTCTCGAATATTCACAGAATAACCTGGGAATAGTTGTTGACACTTAAAAATATGCTGCTGTCATTATAGCCTGGTTAATTAACTAGATGAATCTGCAAGACATTTTTCAAGGAAATTCCATTTACAGCTGGAAACACAACTTTCTGGGGAATAATCTTTTAAAAATGGGATTTTAAATGGCTGATTCCTTCCCATATGTTTTCAAAGGTCAGATTTTAATTAGAAACCTTTAAGTCACTCTTATTAGGGGACAGTGGCAGAGTTATTCAGGAACAGTCAGTTCTTGATATAACAGCCTGTGAAACGTTTCCTTGTTCTGTAGCACCTCTTGTATGTCAGTATAATTCTTCAGGGTTCCATATCCGACATGTCACAATTATTAAAGACCAATGATTTATTTCTAGCCCACTGTTGAGTAGTCTGAGCTGTCTTCACAGAGTGAATGAGAACACTCAACTCTTGCCCAAAGATAAGGGGTATAGTTTGTCATTCTTCTGTTCTCCAGGATCATTCATGAGATTCAAGAATAAACTAGAAAGAATAAAAACCCATTCTTGGAGAAAAAGGAGAGAAATAATTTTGTTAAAGGACTCTGGTGAAATTCTGCTTGTAAGAGCAGAAAGTAGACCAGTAATAGGGCAGAAGATTGGGAACTGAGTTGCTTGGGTAGAAAGAACAGAATAGGTTGTGATTGTGAAGGATATGGTAGGAAAGCCCTGAAACTTTTTAGATGAGGAGAATGGACATTTACAAGCCTGAAGAGCAGGCAGAAAGGAAGGAGGACAGCTGGGTAGAGAGGGCAGCAACTGAAATTGGAAGGAAAGAGACAAATAGGAGAACCCTCTACAGCAGGACTCGGATGCATTGATGTAGATGCCCATCTTTCTGTTGACACTCCAGAAGGTCCTCTGTCATGGCAGCCAAACCCATGTGTATTTATTGGCTACTCTGAAGTGACTGAATGTTCTCTGGATATCACTGTTTAAGCAGATGAATTCCACCTCTTCTGTCTGAACAGCGATTCTGGGACTGGATGTGTGGAAGAAAAAGCTTATGGGAAGATGGGGGTTTGGGCACTGAACACAGAAGGAGAGGCTACAGCTGACGGGCAGGGAATGGGACCTGTGCCAGTACTGACGTGTGCCAGCATTACAGAGACTGAATGGGCAAGAACACTTATTTGAGAGGAATAGCCATTTGTGTTGAAAAGACCAGAAGACAGGAGAGGGAGACAACATGGGGAAAAAGCCACTTCCACCTGAGAGTCTCCCATCTAGAGTCTACAACAGATTCCAGGATTCAGCAGTTCCCTCCTTTATGCGCTTTTTGTCTGTGAAACCTGCTGACGAAACATCCCTCTTATTCAGTCTTAGCCTGATGTTTTTGCTGGTTTACTTTGACAGCTCATATGGCTACAATCTATGAAGTAGTTTGCAAGCAGTTTATGTAAGGAGCTATATGAAACTAATTAGCTTACAGGAATATATCTTCATTTCCATCAGGTTTTATAACAGAAGTTAAGAGGATCAAAAGACTGGATATGTGCATCCTCTTTTAATAAATTAGTTTACAAGTTAATTAAAGTTTATGCCTATGTAAAAAAAGATTATTACAGAAGAATATGCCTCTCTTGAATATGCTGAATCAATATGACTGCTTTAAGCCACAGGGAAAGTAGAAAATACTTGTAAACAAAATAACTATTTCTAACAGGACCAGAAGTGTTAGCAGTTGTCACAACAGGATCTACTTAGGTATTGACATCTGGGCTCGGGGAAAAGAGGCTTCCTGCTTCAATCCTTCAGCTGCAGTATTAAATCAGTATTTGTCTGGACCTTATGTTATCTGACAGGAACTTTTTCAGAATGTGTTTCCTTTTCTTTTTTCTTTTTTTTTTTTTTTTTTACTTATTAACCATAAAAAGTACTT
>JANIJG010008085.1:0-11318 GCA_024611175.1 Megaceryle torquata | reverse complement strand
AACCATTGCTCAGCTCCCCTCTCAGGCTTCTCTTCTCCAGGCTAAACAGCCCCAGGGCTCTCAGCCTTTCCTCACAGGAGAGAGGTTCCAGTCCCTTCAGCATCCTCACAGCCTCCCTTGGACTCTCTCCAGTATTTCCCTGTCCCTCTTGAACTGGGGTCGTGACATTATGTTGGACCATGGGTCTTCCTCCCTTGTCATAGCGCTGGAAAGGTGCATGAACCTTTGCAAAAAAACAAGTTTATTTTATAACCTTTCATGTATTGGCTTCAATAATTTTGAACATATTTCTCAGAAGTGACATTTGAATTCCTCAGATACTTCCCATTGGTCACCTACAGCTATGATACTTAGAGGAAGACTCAGACTTGTGTGACACTCATTTCCAAACAGTATTCCTGAGATAATCTAGAGAGTAAATCACAGCTTATTTCGTAAATCACAAATCAAAAGTCATACACAATGCTCAATGAGTGCATGTAGGACTGGCACAGCTCTCTTGGATGAAATGTCTGCCACTGTGTAATAAAATGAAAATTACCCTTTTCAATCTCTTTCCAATGAGAGGAAATAAGTTTCCCTATTGTCAAGCCAGTGATAAATTCAGCTTTTGCATCTCAAAGTACAGGGAAATCTTTCAATTTCTACTTCAGAATAAAAGGTGGCCTTTGATGAACCATAGGAGCTGACATAATGTACCTTTTGCCCCATTCCTGAAGCTGGGTTGGACAAGAAACAGGATGTAACAGACCATTTCTGATGCTCTCACACCCACACAAAATACTCCCTTTAAACGAAGGAGCCAAAGAGCCACTGCAGGGAAATGTAGAGCTAGAAACAATTTCAACCAAGACATTTTAAGCATGAATTGTGCCTAAAAAGCCACTCTGGCCACACTGAAAATGACCCTTGAAACATTTCATTAGAGCAAGAACACAGGGTAAATTTAACTCAGTTTAAAGTCAGGCTTTATTTTTTCCCCCCAAACTAAAAAAGACTAAGGACTTTCATTTCTTTGATGAATGGGGAAAAAAGCTCTATCTTCCCTCCAAAAATAATTACTGCAGGGCAGATAGTGAGCAAGTGAACGCTGTAGAGTAACAAGAGAAAGAAATCCCATTTAATGCTCCAATCTTCAACTGAAGGTTCAGTATGCAAGTTACAGAAAGCCAAGGATTTCCTGAAGGGTTACCAATTTCAGGCTTTTGTTAAGGTTTTTGAGGTCTCTTCAGTGTCTCTTCAACCACAGAAACCTAAGCAGCTCAGAAGCGTTAGAGTTTCAGGCCTTGAAATAACTTTTTGGACAAAAGTAGCTTGTGAAGTGCTTACACTCTGGTGCAATTTAAAAAGAATGTTGAAATCTCAAAAGTTGTTAAGAAACCCTTTTATGTGGATAGTTACTTCTTCTCCAATGACCTGAAGCACAGAAAGAACTAGAGCTTCACTCATGGAGATCAGGGACATATTCTTATACTGACATATGCTTGAAGTACAAGTAATTTGTGTGGGAAAGAGGAGGGGGAAATTGACTTGATTGTTAAAAAAATTAACTGTACACATCCTTCTTTTTCACAAGACTATGAGGCTCCTTACTACAAGAAAAACATAGAGGAGCTGGAGCATGGCCAGAGAAGGGCAATGGAGCTGGGGAAGGGTCTGGAGCACAAAGGTGGTGAGGAGCAGCTGAGGGACTGGGGCTTGTTGAGCCTGGAGAGAAGGAGGCTGAGGGGGAGACCTTCTGGCTCTGACAGCTCCTGACAGGAGGCTGGAGCCAGGGGGTTCAGGCTCTGCTCCCAAGGAACAAGGGACAGTGCAAGAGACAGTGCAGAGCCTTGAGTTGCATCAGGATAGGTTGAGGTTGGAGCTGAGGAACAATTTCTTCCACCCCCTCCAGGCTTGTCCAGGGCTGTCCCAGGCTGCCCAGGGCAGGGGTGGAGTCCCCGTGATCCCTGGAGGGGTTTCCAAGCCCCCCGTGGAGCTGTGGTGCTGAGGGCCATGGGTCAGTGGTGTCCTGGCAGTGCTGGGGGAGTAGCTGGACTCGATGATCTGAAAGGAATCTTGTACCCAAACCAATTTCATGATGCTGTGATTCTGTCTGTGTGGTACTGAGGCAGCCACAGGCTGGGCAGGGCTCCTTGATGGGACTGGCTCATGGCTGACAGCGTCCACCGGGATCTGCTGATAGATGAGGGGTGCTGGGGAAGCTGCCCGATGCTCACAGCACCTCCAGGAAGGTGAACACACGTTTCCCTAGAGCTGGCCATGTCCCAGTGCTACCAGGTTCGCCCGTGGCATCCACTGTCCTGTAGGATTTGCTCTCTCAAGGTGGAGTCAGAGGCTCTTCTTCAGCGTGGGCATTTGTGTGTAAGGGCTGAAGATCAAAGTGATGGGTTAGCCCCTGCTCCTAACTGAGAACCCCCTGGATGCAGCCTTTGCTGCATCTGTCCTTACCAAGGAGCTCCTGGCAGTCACCATCAGACTTCTTCTGGCAGAGAACTTGGTCACTCTTGCCCTTAGTGACATCCACTTGGTAACCTGCTACAAGCTTCATGCGTACGCTCCTGTCTGGTTTGCCGAACGCAACTCCAGTGTGACCTTACTGGAAGGATTCTGTATCCCGGTGGAGACCAAGAGATGATGACAGCAGGCATTAGATAAATTCATTTCTACAGTTTTGGTCACACCTTATACAACATATTCCACTGACAAAGGGTAAAACCTGACTGACAGATGTTTCATTAAGCAGCTGATCACACTGCTAGAGATAAAATCACTTTACCACAAACATGGACTAGAAACAAGCCAACGTGTTCCACTGATGAGCACAAAATGATCTGTTACATATTTATCGTATGCTTTGCCTAATCATTTATTGGGCCCTCCTAAGGGGTTTCATAGTCAAGGAATTCGAGCCATGCCCTCCACCACCAGCCCTTCGAGAGGATGGCAGCAGCCCTTGCTGTGCTGCAGCTCCTGGAGCAACCATGGCATGAGGAAACCTCTTGCTGAGCTCTGATCCCTTCCTGGGTGAGGAAATCCATCCAAAACCATGGATCTCTCAAACTTAGGATGAATAAAATCCCTGTTTATCCAAGAGATGTTCACAATGCACACTCAGGCAGTTCTTGTGTCACCCCAAAGCTGTACCTCTCAGCCCAGCACTAAGCACAAGGTGCTTCAGGAATCCCTCAGGACAGGTAATGGGTGGAGGAAAGGCAGAGCCTGAATACCTTACAAATATCTGACTTGCTGTGAGCATTTTCCATTCCCATCCATAGTGTCTGACCTGCCTGGGAAGGGACAGCTCCGTCCAGGTGGCTGCTGTCACAAGAAGGATGGGAAATGAGCCCGTGGGGAGGCGATGCTGTCTGAGCACGGCTGACTCACACACCCTGGAATAAATACGATTTCTGCTTTCATGGAGAGAAGAACACTTTCCAAAGTGAAACCAACTGCAGTGTTTCCACTGAACTCACCAGAGCCCGATTCAGGAGACGGTGACCTCATTAACAGCAGGCTGACAGAACCTGAAAAGGCTCTGGGGTTTAGTTGGCTTCTTGCCCGCTCAGCATTTTCTGGCTGATCTTCATCTGGCCAGCCAGATGACAATTGAGATTAACAGCGCTTTTCATCAACGCGTCCACACTTGCTCTGAAGCGGTGCTTAGCTGAGGCTATCCACAACATTTCTTTCCAGTCCTATATAAAGGATTGTATCCAAAGCCAAGGACAATTTGAACGTATTTGGGTCAATCTCCAATCTTGTTTTAACCCACAGTAGGAAAGATATTTCTGGTTTCCTCCACGTAGCAGTCAAGTATTTTATACTTAAGGAAAACAATAGCCTCACCTTAACTGGTCACCTCACCGCTTCAGGGACAACCCATGGGACAGGGGCAGCACTTGGGCATCAGAGGTTGTGCTGATGCTCCGGCGTGCTCAGCTGCAGGCACCGCACAGCATTCCACCAGGCTGGTGGGATGTGCTGCCACCAACTTGTAAGATTGCTGCAACTGATCTCAGGAAAATGATCTATTTGAGCAAGTCAGGAGGGTTCTAAAGAAAAAGGAGTGGCAAGAAAGCCCTGGAGAGATGGCCAGGAAAGAAAAACAGGCAGAGAAATTTTAGCACCAGCATAAGGGACTCCAGTCAGACAGAATTCTGTAGACAGAGGTCTACAGTTTCTCCCCACTTTTGGTCTAGGTAACCTTTGTGGTGTCTGAAGAGATGGCTCATTAAGCTACTAATGAGTTGGACTGGCGTTTGGAGGTTTGTGGATGGTAGTGGAAGATGCTCATCTACCAGTTGAAAAGCAGCAACTTCCCATCCTCGTGGTCTCCAGCTACTGCGTGTGTACAAAGGAGTGGCCAGAAAAGGGACAAGGTGGGGAGCAGGGACCATCCCAGGGACAGTCCCCTGGGCAGAAGAATGTGCTCAGAGTGTGCCCAGGTCTTCCAGGAGCCCCACGGGGCCCAGCACAGCTCCTCTAAGACTGTACCAAACACCTGGGGCATTTGTGGTAGCGATGGGAGGTCAGTCTTAGCTGGCCACTAAATTTGTGTCACAGAAGCCATAAAAGCTACAACCAACCTGATCTGAGTGTGACTTGGCAATCCAGACATGTAAAAAACCTTCTGGGCTATCAGCAATCCCCCAAGCTGCCCAACTCCCCCTGGCAATGGCAGCAAAGGGGAGAGCAGTGCAAGCTGGCGGAGGCTGCGGTGGTTTTACAGAGGGAGGGGAAAAGGGCCCAGCACACGCTGTTATTTCAGAGCTCGCACGGAGTTTGCCTGTAATTGGCAACACAACCGGCCCGCGATGTTCAGACACAGATGCTCGTAGAGCTTGGGATTTCACATCAAAGCCACTGGTTTGGCCGCTGCAGCAGATAAAGTTTGGAACCAAATCCAAACTTCTCAGAATTTCACAGCCATCCTGGTCCCACGCCGGGCTCATCTCTCCTCGCTGCTGCAGGGAGCACGCAGGCTGCAGGGCTCCAGCCACCGAAGTTCAGTAGGACCTGCTTAAAATGAACATTCAGGTCCTTTTTTATTTCTGAAAGCTATTTCTGACCTTTTGGGGTTCTGACATCTCCTTCCACGGCCCAGGAGGAAGAGCCCAGTGCCCCTGGGCTGGTACTGGGACCCTCTGCTCCCTGCACGTGGAGCTGAGGACACCCCAGAGCAGATGCCCTGGGTCCAACTGCCAGTGATGATGCTGTTTCTTCTCAGCAGTGGTTTTCTCTCAGGCAACACAGCACAGGACAGACACAGGAGTGGACCAGCATGTTACACAGGGGTGGGAGGGAAGAGGAGAGCCACAAACACAGCTGGTCTTAGCTCCAAGTCACTGTCCTAGTGCGACCAGCCATATCAATTGCTTGGCAGCAACCACCTTCCTCTTACAGTGATCTCCTCTTGGAATATTTTCCTTTCTCCACAGGGCACCAAATAACTGCTGGAGTGTGGTGTCTCTCAGCTTAGCATCCTGGAGAGAGCTTTCTCTTCTACTATGAGCTGTTTAATAATTTTTTTTTTTTGGGCTTCTACCCAAAGAAATAAGGCCCTTTATGTTGTCTTTGGTTCAGGTTCTCTCTCTCACTCATGCTTTTTAATTCCCATAAAAACCTAACGTGTTCCTGCCAAAAGTATAATAGTAGGGCCATGAGTGGTGGTGAGTGTAGAGTAGCAACCCCATGGTCATAAAAGTATGAGAACAGTGATAGTATTTAGCAAGAGACAGGGGGAGTGGAAAAGAACGTTCATTCAGCTTCTCTTGTGGAGTCAACAGCAGCTGGCAAGCACTGAACGCATTCTAAAAATAGAAAAAAAAACCTTAAAGAAACATGTGAAAATGAAGAAGTCGTTGCCAGCTGAGCAGCTTCTCCTGAAGCTCTCCAGAGATGCCCCTGAATGCCCAGACCTTCAGGAGACCAAGGGGAGCATCCCAGCCCACGCCTCGCTCGCACTGCCTGCAGCCCAAGTTTGCAGAGATCCTGATCTGAGCTGTTTGTTTCTCACTTCTATCCATCATCAACCCAGGAGACTTCTGAGTGCCTTTTACCCTCAGATGAAAATTCCAGAAAAGCTTTGGTTCCAGTAAATTACACAATACCGCTGATCTGGATTAAGGCTCAGTAAAGCACTAAAGCCTCATTACCACGATGAATGACTTGAAGGCTTGGCAGAGAGTTGGCATTAACAACTGCACTGCTACAAGGACAGCATGATCTCGCGACAGGAACATAACTTTTGGAACCACACACCCTCAGAAATACCCAATTTCAGCTGCCTGACTACTGTCTTTGAAAAGGGTTTTGAAGCTCTACTTAACCAGTCCACCACCTGCTTTGGAAAGGCCCCAGGAACCACAAAGCTTTTTGCTTCACCAGCCTCATCGCAGGATGCCGGGGCTAGCCCGCGTTATCACCTGCAGAAAGCACTTCCCAAAAACCTGGTTCACGTTGAAGCTGTGAAACTTCACAGCTTCCAAACACACAAGGTCTGAGGGCACCAGTGCTGAGATGGACACGGGAGCAAGGGCATCGGTGGATGCGGGTGTAAAACTTGGTTGGAAGTTCCCCCCCTCCCCCTTTTCCCTGAGGAAAGGTTGGTACTTTGGACTTTGCAAGTAGTTCCAGAGCAAAAGTGAGCTTCGGAGAGATGCTGATAGAGGGGGGAACTGGCCTTGGGATGATTTTTAAACCTAGATAAGAACCAAAGGAGCTTTCAGTGCCAAACAGCATAGAGCTGAGGAAGCGCTGGGCTGATAAAGGAACACTGGGCAAGCACTGATCCAGCAAACAGGACTTAGCAAACAAGATCAAAATGGTCATGGAGAAAGGGCAGTGGGTGAAAGCTTAAAATAATTTGTTCCTGTGTTGTGACCGCTGTCTCGGTGCTTTTAACACCTCCTGCTGCAGACAGTCAGGAGGAAAGAGAAGCCTTTGTGAACCAGCAGCTACCAGAAGGAACTGAGGCCTGAGGTGTCAGGGAATATTTCTTTTCTTTACAGTTGTGTTTTCCTCTCCCAAGAAATCTCTCTGTTCTGACAGAGACCCCAAGGGGACAGGGCTGGGAGCAAGGGCTGAAGTCCACGTACTATCCGCAGCCAGTTGTGCTGGCTGGGTGTGTTTGCAGCACTAGCAATGAAGTCTCTTATCTCCAAGGTTTCAGTTTTCACCCATCCAACTTGGAGATATTTTTGTCTTCCGCAGGCTTCTGGGATCCACTCAAAGCAGTCGTTTCCTCTCCTTGCAGCTGCATCTGCAACTTTAAATACTTAAGAGTTTACAGCCAAATGTTTAGCGATAATTCGTATACATACATGCGGGGGTGTGCTGCAAAGAGCTGCAGTCCTTAATATCTCCCAGGTCACTCTTTAAGTAGCACAGCAAACCCACACACGGTGATCCTGGCTCCATCCTAATGCACCAGTAGCACAACTCAGTGCTAAACAGACATTTTTACAATCTATAAATATATATAAACAGTGAGTAGTGAGTATATAATATTTTCCATAATGTAGCTAGGGGAATACATGACATTTAAAGCAATTTCCTGCATCCAGATTCATTCCGTGCTCTATTTCTGTTTATAAATCCGCTTCTCTCTGAGCACTACAGAGCTTTGTAGATGAAACAGCGTATTCATGGGGGGTCTCTAATGTCGTTCCTAGGCTAGAAGCACTCAGATAAATATATCTGGAATTCGTGTGGGACTCTGGTCCCCACCCACTGCCAGCGCAGCCCCTCCAAGGGCAGCTCTTGCCCAGTTCACCACAGTGTTCTCCTCCTGGCCTGATGCTGCCTTCAGGTTTGGTACCACAGCTGCTTTAACACAGATCAACCACCCAGGGGCTTGTAAAAGAAGGTTTCTGTACAATGTCTGTGTATTTCCTCAACCCTCAGGAGAGCACAAGAGCCCTGTGGGAAGGAGCATTCTCCATCCCTGGCACCATCCCAGGGGAGGTTGGCCGGGGCTCTGAGCACCCTGCTCTGGTTGCAGATGGCCCTGCTCCCTGCAGGGGGTTGGACCAGAGGAGCTTTAAAGGTTCCTTCCCACCCAAACCAGTCTGTGTTTCTATGAGATGGTGCCTGTTAGCTGGCAGTGCCCCATGCCCAGTTACACCCTTCCACATCAGCCAGAGCTTTGCTTTTTTTTTCCCTTTTGACCACTTTTACTGAGGTGCAAAGGTGCACAAAACTGATATCATCTAGCCTCAAAGTTCCTTTTTTCCTTACATTATTTATTGGTGGGTAGGTAAATCTCCTGCTGCCTGCCCAAGCAGTGACAGCCTCCAGCTCCCTGCCCACAACATCCAGCACTTGCGGATCTTCAGCACACGTGCCTTGGCCAGGTGAGATGCAGCGTGCCAAGATGTGAAGCGATGCTCGCTATCTGGCAGGCAGCGTGTGTTGCAATACCTCGTCACAACTGTGTCTGAAAGTTATAATAGTGGAGAGAGTTATTAACCTGGGCTCCTTTCCTGCCTCTTGTGGGTTTCGATCAGACACTGGGTGTTTTTCAAACTGGTTTTTTTTTTTTTTGAGGGTATAATTTTAGTATGTACGTCAATAGAAAGCAGAAAGAAAACAGAATTGACTATGATAAAATTAAAAGGACAGAGTGCCTGCTGCCCAGTGAGGAGACAACCCTCCCACCATCACCTCCCACACCAAGGAACATCACCTTTTGGGCTATGTCACTGACAGAGCCACCATCCACAGTGTGAATCACCTGTCCCGGGCACCGGCTGGGGTCCAGTGGGCTCCCTCCCCTCCCTTTAAAAGCCTGGCAGCAGCAGCCTGTGCCAAGCACTTGGTGCCGGTGCCGCTGCCCCTGCCAATTGCCACCGCATCTCTTGCAGCCCGGCCGCTGGGAGAGGCTGAGAGATGGCTGAAGGGGACATCACCACCTTCACCGCCCTGACCGAGAAGTTCAACCTTCCCCTGGGGAACTACAAGAAACCCAAACTCCTGTACTGCAGCAACGGGGGCCACTTCCTACGGATCCTCCCGGATGGCAAAGTGGATGGGACCAGGGACCGAAGCGACCAGCACAGTAAGCAAACCCCACAGGGCTTCTTGGCGCTCCTCTCCCCGCTCCTATCACCTTCTCAGCCTTTATCAAAGGGGGGAGCTGGAGAAGCCAGGCTCTGTACTAAACTCTCTTTACTCCTGGTGGCAACGCCACTTCCAGGAGTCAGCACAGCCTCCAGACACACCTATATGCTGCACGCAGAGCCCGGTACATATGCTATTTCACATCTGCAGAAGTAGTTCATCCCAAACTGGTGATCAACGTAATCCCAGGCGGGCTGAAGTGCTAACTGCACGGGGCTGGCTTACGCAGCGAGCTGGTGGCTGGCAGAACAGCCTTGGGAGCAGCCTCCTGTCCTACACACACACCCACCACACATAATTCTGCAGTATCTTTGCGTTTGCTCTGGGTTAGAAGGCTCGGCACAGCAGCTTCAGACATGACATCGTCAGCCAGAGCAGGAGATCAGGCCCAGATTCCTCTGCGTGCAGAATGGATTTTATCTGTGTGCTCTGCACAGTGTCCCCTTGCTTCAGGGAACTTCCCTCTCCCCTTCTGCAGCACATTAAATGCCTGCAGGAGGCAAAAGCCCAGCAGAGGCAAGAATCGGGTGGAAGTGTTCAAGGGCACGTTGGATGGGGCTCTGAGCAACCTGCTCTAGTGGGAGGTGTCCCTGCCATGGCAGGGGGGGTGGAACCAGATGAGCTTTAAGGTCCCTTCCAACCCAAACCATTCTGTGATTCTGTGAGAGTTATTTTGTGACTTAAGGCTTTAGAAAAGCACTGGTGTTACCATTCACTATTTTTTCTCAAAACAAGCATCGCTATCGTGTGCTGAAACAGTGACATTTTACACAGATCTCTGTGCCAATAAGATTGAACAGCCCATCCATGGCCAGTCTCCTCTTGCCTGTCCCTGTTCCCTGCCATCAATGATGCCAGCAGCTCCAGTCCATGGGACACTGGGGACCTGCTGCTGGGATAAACTGGCCGCGCAGATGCCAGTGTATGTCCCTCCACTTGGACACCCCGCTGCCTTTCTCAGAGCACATTCACTCTCCGTAACTGGAAAGAAAGCTCACCCTGGGAAGCTGGCAGGACTCAGGCACCAAAAAGTGCCCTTTTTGTAAATGCTACTATCAAGTGCTGCAGACTGTCCGACCTGGGGCAACCATTAATACAAGAAGTTAATACCGTTACCCCTTGAGGCAAGGAAGGCGCGTGTTTGTGTTTGTCCTGTTCAGTTGGCCACGTCACCAAAGGCATCAAGGGCTCTTTTCCTGCCAGCAGCTTGCACAACCAGAGCCAAGCTGCAGCGCTGAGGGTCCCTGGCTTTGACCAAGACACACAAAGCCATGAGATGGGAGCTGAAGACCTGGCCCTGACACCAAGAAGCCCCTTGCCCTCAGCAGCTCTACCCTGCTGAGCCCAGCCAGGCCATCAGCAGCGACCAGAGGGTCTGCGTAGAGCAACCCCCCCACCACCAGAAAACCACTCGGACAAAAGAGAAACCAGCTGTGTAATGACAAAGACACGACATCCAAGGAATCGTTTGGGAAGTTTTAAGCTTTTAGAGTTCTTGAACTTCCAAATGCTGGGTTATTTAACCTGATGGATTATTTAACCTGATGCCTGAGGAGAGCTGGCCCAGCAGCACAGCTCTTGGATCTCAGCAGAAACCTCTGGGTACACCATATCCTGAACACTTACTGGAATATAACTGGGACCTGCCAGGCTCCTATCTGGTTAGAAAGAAGGGTTGGGAGGAGACAAGTCTGCCTTACAAAATGCTAAGAAAAGAACTTTTATTTTCTTTAAACCACAAGCATATACGTGGCTTTCTCCCCCAAACTTAACCTTTCTTCTTGCTATTGCTGTTTTAATGGGAGGCAGTTTATAGCAGAGTTTCATTGCACACAGTTTGCCCACCGCTTGCACAGTGCTGGAGGGTGGGAAAGGGTGAGCTCAGCGAGGCTGGATAAACACGGCACAGGGCAGGCAGCCTCCAGCCAGGAACAAACCGGGCACTTAACCCTCCTCAGACCCTGGCAAGGGGCAGACGAGGACACTGACCCAAAGTTGCTGCAGAAGACAAGGACCAGGTTCACAGGACCCACAAGGTGGAAAGGCTGTATGAACTCCACCAGCATCTCTGCAGCATTTTCAGAGAATTACAGAATCAAAGAGGTTCCATCTGAGCAAGAGGAGCAAGTTCTTTGGTGTGAGGGTGTGGGAGCCTGTGCCAGGCTGCCCAGAGAGGTTGTGGAGTCTCCTTCTCT
>JANIJG010008084.1:714-48708 GCA_024611175.1 Megaceryle torquata | reverse complement strand
AATGGTAGCAAGGGGAAACACAGGAAGTTCCACCTCAACATGAGGAAAAACTTCTTCACTGTGAGAGTGACAGAGCCTGGAACAGGTTGACCAGAGAGGCTGTCAAGTCTCCTTCTTTAGAGACTTTCAAGACCCACTTGGATCTGTTCCTGTGTGGCCTGCCCTGGGTGTTGCTCCATTGGCAGAAGCATTGGAGTCAACGATCTCCAGAGGTCACTTCCAACCCTGACCATTCTATGATTCTATGAAACTGCATTACTAAATATTAAAGGCATTACTGGAAGATGATTAATAAAAAAAGACCTTATGTTTACTGGCATTGAGAATATTGATAATGTTATATAGGAAAGTATAATAAATATTATATGAGAAACAAACAGTCATATATTTAAAATTGATTGAATAATTCAGAATATCGATAATGGATTAAAAAGTCCCTCATCACAAGGGTTATTTTCCTAACTATGTAACTTTCAATAGGAAGCAGACATTATTTCCATATAAGAAATTTTTGGTTTTCTTTTTCCTTAGTGACCATATCTGGACTTTTGGAACTTATTAGAAAATGATCAAAGTTTCATGAAATGGGTTACTTTCTGATTTTCACTGTGCTTTGAGGACAGAAAATTAATTCCTAAAAATGAGTATGTTCAGGCAACAATTGTGGCAGATATGTTAAAACAGAAAAATGTCACTCCTACAAGATGTAAAACAAACAAGAATTTTACTGTGATACAGCTTTCATTTTATCCGATGATCAGATATATTTTTTTAAACAACCTAATGAGTGAAATAGAATGTTAAATTAGTGCTTCACATTCATTTTTATTTCAGAGAAAAGGAAATAAAGCATCAACTAAAACAAACTTTTAATGGGGAGCTTTGAGAAACCATCCAAGCAACTCCATCACTTTCCAAGTTTTAAATACCAGAGAACATCTGGGTGTTCTCCTCAATAAAAATGCAGGCAAGAGCCAAAAAGTTCATAGAGATTCTTTACATTAGTTGCCTCTTCAAAAGCAAAAAAGAACTATTTTCTGATATTTCATGTCCCAGAAATGTACAGTAAATTCAATTTAGTATAAATTTATATTGCCCATACCAAAGCTAACTTTTACTCTGGCTTTTCCTTGTCTTCTCCCTTCCTTTCCCTTCTAACCATTCCTTCTACCACCAAACTCCCGAGACACAAAGCACCAGTTTATTTTGTAGACAATGAGGCTGCATATTTAGTATTTTTCTAAAACAACCATGCAAAAAGTTGAAGAAAAAGTACTGATAGTCAAATGTTTTGGTACTATTTATTAGTGGATATTTAAGTGCACAGAATGTTGCCAGAGTTACAGACAATTCTTTCAAACTGACAGTTTAAAAGTAGAAGAAGCCCCCTCCATTATTTCAACAGCTTTCCTTTGAAATATTATTCTGTTGCTCACATACACAGCAGGAAATAAAGAAAGGAAAACAGACTTTGAAAAATAAATATTAAAATTAAATGTCTGTACACTTACAGCAGATAACAAACAAACAAAAAATAATAATGACCTTTGGTATAATTTACTAAACTATGACACAGCTGGAAACACTGAAGAAGAAACCCATAAGCAAACCTCTCAGTAAATATAAGTTCTCCTTAGCAGGGAAAGAAAAAAGAATGTTCTAAAAACCCATTAAAATTCACAGTATGAAATGGTACAAAAAATTAAAAGAGACAACATAATACAGTAGTCTAAAATCAACACATTATATGGGAAATTACTAGAGATCACATTAGCTGAATTTTCTTTCTAATAGGAAATTACATTCTATAAATGATATCTGACATCATTAATGTATGTAAATATTTTGATCTTAACATAGAAATTTTGCCAAAATTTATGCCAAAGAATGTCAGATTTTTTTATTTTTTAATTTTTTAAACTTCAGGTTTAGTTAGGAGATTTTTTTTTAGCTCCCATATAAATTTTACTGAATTTCATCAGACATTTTTCGTAATTAGACAAGTTATTTGACTTTATGCTCAAATTATGACAATCCCTTAAGAAAATTACAGTTTATTCTAGAAAATATTTCCAGCAATGGAGAAGAAGGTAGGGAACTAAATCTGAAATTGGCTTTCAAATAATGAATCTTGTGACACCTAGTTTTGTTATTAATAATTCTAACATTAATTGTGGATTTATTTTCTTCAGTATTTTCTTTTGTAATTCTGAATCTTGCAATGTATGTGCTCATATATATTTATAAGTAACTTTAGAGGGAAAAGAACACAAGTACAACAGTAATCTGGTTCTTCATTTTCTGTCTCTCAGTGGAATCATAATCTAACAATGATTCAATGTTCTCCAGAGGTCCCTTCCAACCCCTACCATTCTATGATTCTATGAGAAGTCTTTAAACTTATAATGTGTTTCTGCAGCTCACCATATGCAGGATACATCTGTGTCACACCACAGAGACTAGCACAGAGCTAGTCAGGTTAGTTTAGATATCAGAAGCAATACAGCCATATTAATTCTTAATTAATTCTAATTAATGCACTTAATGGTGACTCAGGGTATCTCTGCAGTGCTATCCATTGTGTCCTGTAGCCTTCACTTATTGCTTTTAGGGGCGAGTACTTTGGCCAGACTTGGGGCTCAGTCTAGAAAAGGAAGAAAATGCAGCCTGAGAAATACTTTCCAACATTTGATATTAAGATGGTGGTCCCAGGTTTATTTCCAAGATTTCCTGAGCAGAGCTATTTCCAAGCAATGTGAGCACAGTAAATTCAGTGCCAGAACACATCAGACTAGCTGCTCTGCATACATTTTGTTAGTATGTGCATCACAGTAGTTATTAGTCTGGGATACTTGGACGTTCAGCAGCTTGCTGCTACTAACTTGAAAACAAATCCAGAAATCCTGCAGACATGTCTGAAAATCTTGTTTGTCTTTTGGGTGTTAAACAGAACATACACTAGACAGTTGAGCTGGTGATAAATAATACCTTATTCATGAAAATGCTGAAATGACAAGATTAAAATAATGAAAGCTGAAAAAGAATTGGTATAAAGTAGGCAGGGATTCTTCTTGTTTCTGCCATTGATTTTTATACTAAGAGATAGAAAGAAGAGCTTTCTTAAAGTTCTTCCTATAAAAAGAAAGGTTAAATAGAAGGATAAATGAAATAAATTTTCCCCTTATGTACCCAGTAACCCTTGAAAGTGCTGTGATGCTAAAAAAATGATTACTTGCAAACAAAGCACCCTCGTAAGCCTGAGTCTTTCCTTGTCAAATGTGAGATTAATTCAAAGGCACAACTGGAAGAAGCAGAGGAGGACTAATAAATGATAGATTAAATAAAGTGTTTAGACACCAAAATACTACATGTTGCAGTGTCTAACTTTTAGACATTCTCATAGCAGTACAAAACTCTGAATTATAACCTTCCTCCTACCCAGGACACGGGAGAAGTCAGAATGCCAGACTTTCAAAGCCAAGCCTGAATACACTAGTCCCAGTTGGTCATGTATTTCCAGCAGGACATAAATCCCAAACCATTGCTATTTACTTCAGAACGGTGACTGTTTGTGACCTTCCTCTACTTAGTAGCTATACTTTTAATATAAATATTGAGACTAGAGTTCATTCTTCAGAAACATAATTGCAGGCCAATGAGTGTTTAAAATGAGAAATAAAAGCAATCTTGGACATAGGTTGAAAACCGTGACACACAGGTATGCATGCAAAGTGCATTCTGAAGAAGGAAAATAAATGCAGTTATTAAAAAATTGTTTTATGAATAATTTCATATGTAACTTCGAATAAAACCTACAAAATAAAAACACCTCCGAAGTTAGACACAGTGGAGGGAGATAAGACTTCATCATATCCATGTGGACATTTGAGAGATATTATGAAGATCTGAACACTTTCACTTGAGGGAAATGGTGAAAGCAGAAATCTCTGCTTTCTGGATGATATAGAAATTGTGCAATGTTCTCACCATCTCTCCTGCTTCAGCAATGCAATAATATCAAAGTAAACAGCAACTCTCTTCAGCTCTAAGTAAAACAGTTGAAGGCACCATCCCTCCACATAAAATTCCAGGTAGCAGGTAATGACCAGATGTACTTGCCTACAAGCCTGGAGTCCAGATGCATTTTTCACAGCAGCAGTTATACAAAGTGCAGGCTACTTCTAATACACTCAAGACTCACTTGTCCTATCTTTTGTCATTTGGTCCCTTTTGCTAATGGACTGATGACTAATCTCTGAGTGTTTGATTAATTTAGCTATCTTATAAAACCTATCATCAGAGTGGGTTTTTAGCACACCACTGTACTTAACATTTCCCATCAAATATATCAGATTGGTGTATGTTCTTCACGTTGCCCTTCTGAGCCATCTGCTACTTGCAGTTTTATGATACTGTCATCAATGTGAAATCACAGCATCAGAGCTGATCAGACTGTTGTAGCTGTGACACAGAAGATTCCACAGCATCATATGCACTTGAGTTTAAGCATAATGCATAATGCAAAGACACTAAAGATTTTTGAAGCTTGTTTTCTTTTCTAGTACTCATTAGGATTATCAAATCTTTAAATGTCCCACCTACTTTGAATTATGCTTTCAAATGCATGTACATGTATATATATATATGTGTCAATTCATGTATATTTGTATCTCTAACATATGTAAATCTGTGTATATATACATGTATAACTCATACATCTTATTCATGGGGTAGATTTTTATTTTCAGCTTTGCCTCTGATTTGGACAGATCATTAGTAAAATTGGCATAGCTGAGCCAAAATAAAAAGGACAGCTGAAGAGATGGCCTTACACTCAAGCTTTGAAGAAGTCATATTAGTCCTTTCAGTAAATGGCAGAACTGACCACTGAAGAAAATTTTATTTGCACTCAATATGATTAAATCTTCGAGAGTATGTACAGTTGCTCACCATACTACCTGTTTCACTGTAATGGTGGTTAAGGGGTATCAATAACCAGGATGAGTCTTGATCTCCCCCTTTCAGAGGATCTCAGTGGAAAATGCTGGTCACTCCCTGGAACTATATTGGAACCGGAAAGCACAAATCCTAGCAATACATTGCTGAAGGCTCTTTCTCAGACTTAGGTTTTGCAGTATATTCTGCTTCTATTTACAATCTTTCAATCAATTTCTGTTCCAAGCAAGTTTGAATTACTGCTGGCTGAATTATGAAAGATAAATTAAGAATGCTTGATTCAAATCAGTGAATCATTCTACATGGACAAATTGTTTCCATATCCTGTGAAGAGTGTGGATAGAATAAAATTAATTTAATTCATTTTGAAAGACATCAGGATTGAGAAACAATTTAGTGAATATTTTATAAAAAAATCCTATTGTAAATATGCTATTATAAAATGTATCTAATTCTGTAATAGAATCCAGATACATCTCATTCTATGACGTTCATCTACTGCTTTTCATCAATATGTCAATTTCCATTAGTTCTGCAAAAGACTTCCTTGCTTATTTCATATCAGTTTATTATTTCCCATCATAATTGATTTTCCCCTTTAATATTACTTCCATTATTTTACTGAACTAAATACCTTCTTCCTTCCTTCCTTCTGGTCTTAAAAAAATGTTAAGGAAAAGATTTCCTCTTTAGAACTCTCAACTTTATGATGACTATCTAAAAAGTCCATTAGTAAAGAAGCTTTTTTTACCTCTAAGTATCATTACCACACTGGTCTGATTTTACTGACAGGTATGTTTTTGTCTCATTTTCTATTATCAAAGGTTGTGGCTGCAACAAATAAAATGTGTTAATATTTAGGAGTGCTAAAGAAGGAAGATGGATTAATGCTACAAAATATAAACAATCAGGTACAGAGACAATTGATTTCTAATTTTTTTTTGTTTTCCTTTGTTTTTTGTTTGTTTGGTTTTTTTTGTTTTTTTTTTTAACATATAACAGCAAACTGCTATTTAGATAGGTTTTAGTTTGTTAGTTCCATTTTCTGTAGTTGGGTGCTTAGTACCTGGGGGTCTGGTGACAGGAAGCCAGGGGCTGAGATTGTTCTAATTTTTGTATCATCCCATAATTTTTATTTATGTTATATTCCTAATATTATTTAATTCTGATTGAAAATCAAACAAGGTATTACACAGTGTTCTTGCTATTTGTTTAGTTTTACAGTTATTGAAGGTAAGGGGTGAATTTGTTATAAATTGTTTTGTTATTTAATAAGAAAATGGAAGGAAAATGTTTAAAAAATGTTTCAAGCCAAATTATAATTGAAATTATGTAAAAGAAGATAGAGTAATTTCTTAGTAAATTTCTACAATTGTAACTAGTTTATAAGTCTCTCTGACATTAAAATATAATTGGAAAAGTAAGTAACTGATGATTATTATAAAGAAGCAATAAAAAAACCTCAACATTAAATGTAGCATTAAATCATTGTTGACCCCAGTGACAGATCATATTGATAGCAAAGGAGATGAAGCAGTACTTGGCTACATCTCCTAATGGTGGTTCCTAAAACTAATTATGACCACTCATCTATATTTCTGAGGACAATCAGTTTTGTCTACATTTTAAAGTTTTGGAACAGTTGCATTTGAAATAATATTATTTCCTAGATGTGTATTTAAGCTCCGCTGCAATTGGTCCTTGGTCTCACGAGGGAAAAGTTTGAATACTACTTTCTGTATGTTGTGATATCCCAATTTATTGTTTAGAGTTACAGCGATTGAGTTGGAGGTTTTGCATGCTAATAAGAATTAAGGAAAGGGGAAACATTCAAAAGGGAGCATAAGAAACTTGACTCAGCATGTATTTTACCTCTGTGGAAAAGGAAGGGAATAAAAAAAAAAAAAAAAAAAAGACGTTTTAGCAATATTACTAAGTGCCTACATCTTTGCTCAATTCAACAGAACTCTACTAACTTGCATCAGCTAACGAGTACATGGTTTCTTCTTTTGACACACTTTATGTACTTTAGAGTAGACTTGTTTGATCTGTGAATTGCTTGTTATGTAGCTGAAGTATTAGCTTTGAAACTGAATTTGTGGAGAGTGACTGGGGGCATTACTTGTTCCTTTCAGCTCCTCTATTTGCCATCAGGCGGATAAAGACTAGACCTAGAAAGAATTTAACTCTGATAATAACAAAGAGGGGTTTTCTGGAGGGGTCCAGGGTTTGGGTTTTGTTTGGGATTTTTTGTTTTGTGTTTTTTTTGTTTGTTTGATTGTTTTTTTGTTGATTGGTTGTTGTTTTGTTTTGTTTTTAATAAGTGCATCTAATGTTTCCAGTGACAGAAAACTCAGTTCAATAGAATTTATAGAGATCACTGTGTATGTAGATGTAGGCTTCTTTATAGTCCTTTCTATTACAGGATGCAATTTGCAGTGCATGCATCATGTTTTGTTTCAAAGAAGCTTTTCAGTGCATCCCTTGACTGTTGTCACAACCTTCTGAGAAAAAAAGGTGCAGTGATTAAACCAAATGAGTCAACAGGTTTTAATGTATAGGGCACTGAACACGAGTAATGGCTGTATGGACATACGATATCTGTTAGGAATGAGTGAAAGGTTGGAAAGCAAAGGTATTAAGGGGAGAAGAGAAGGGCATTAAAAATTAGGCTTTTGCCTACAACTGTGGCTTTAAGGGCCGTTTTCAGAAGAAACAGTTTCAGTGTTATGAAAAGCAGCAATAGCAATGGCATTACATTTTTGCAGAGAAACAGAATTACAGGTAAAGCTGTATTGGAGCAGGTGTACACAAGTGATGTTAACCGTGCGTCCACTGAAAAAAACAGTAAATAGTGCAAAAGTTCAAAGTATAATGCAAAACACTCAAGTTTTATTTTTTGTCCCCAGTAATACTCTGCTCCAGATGCTGTGCATCAAGTTTCTAGGAGTGGCTGTCATTCACAAGAATTGCTGTAGTTATTTGCCTCAGTTCTGGAGATTAACATCTTCCTCTATTACAAGCCTCTTCAGGAAGCCTCTTAATGGAAATAAGGGTGGCAAAGGCTAATCCTAAAACTACGTTTACTCTCAGATGACTTTACCTGCCTGTGGTATATCTCCATTCCATATGGAGGATAATTTGGTTATCTAAACCTCCCTCCATGGAAAGAGAAGAAGGTGCTACCAAAATTGTCTTCTGGGAATCCCTCTGACCTCCTGGCCTAAATTATGCTCAAAATGACAGAGTAGAGAAAATCTGAAGCACTAGAAAAAGCAAAAGTTTATTAAAAACAAAACCAAGAGTTTTAAAATATTAACTATCTCACACTTCCAGTGGGATCTACCAGGAATCAGACAGTGTTTGCACAAGTGTAAACACTTAGAGCTCTGCAGGTAATATGAGGATAAGAAGTACACAGTGACAGAGGTCACTGAGCAGGCATGATCTTTATTAAACAGAGCAACTCATGCTGGAAATTTTCAACCAGAGCTCATTGTATGATCTTCTGAGCACAAACTCTTCAGTGCAAGTAAGATTGCTGTTTTCTAGAGATTAAAGTGCTCACATAAGAGCTGTTTTCTTTTGTGTGAAGAGCTGAGAAATTTTGGATGTGTATTTTCTTGCCTGAGCCTTTCTCCTGTGCTTTTCTCCTCAGACCCTTGCAGCTCACACTGAAATTTCATGTTATTTTAGAGGACTGAGAAAGGCATTTTCCTGGCAAATTTACTTTTAAATCTCTGGCAAAACACAGGTTCCTTTCCTTTTCCTTTTCTTTTCCTTTTCTTTTCCTTTTCTTTTCCTTTTTTCTTACAAAACAAGGGAAAAAGACTTGGTGAAAACTATTGTATTGACTCTGTTCTTGTTTGATACATTTCTGCTCTCCTTCAGGCCTTCTGCAAATTCTGAGTGTACAAACAAAACAAACCAAAACAAACCAAAACAAACCCCAAACAAACAAAAAACCAAATTACATTAAGATGTAATGGAGTTTGCTTTAAAATTTGAAAGAGAAGGCTAAGTGAAGGTATCTAACCAAGGTCTTCAACTACCTAATCAGTGGTCATAGAAAACTGAAAGACAGATTTCTCAGAAATGCATGCTGGAAGGATGAAAAACAATGGACACAAATTGCAGCAAAGTAATTTCATTTTAGATATTTGGAAAAAAATACACAGTGGCATTGGTAAAACAGTGGAATAATTTGCAAACAGCTCACTCAGAGAAGCTGTATATTTGAAGAAATATCTGCCTAGACAAGGCCTTGAATAACATCATTTAAATCTGACATAAGCCTTCCTTCCAGTCAGCATTATACCAGGTGATGTCCACAGGTCCCTACCAACCTAATTTATTCTTTAATTCTAAAACCAACAAATCACATCTATTGAAGACAACTGTTGAACAAGAATACCCAATACACAAACATGATTTCCTATTATAAAACTGTAGAAGGAGATAACATGGAAATATTGAGAATAAGAACATGAAAAACCTAAGGCAATGTCTACAACTTACACTGTATTGTTGGAATTTCTAGGTTTACTTTTTTTTTTTTTTTTTTTTTTAATTTTCAGTTTCCTCAGTTGTTAGTATTCTCAAAAATAATCATCTTTACCAGTTTATCTATCCCAGTTGTTTTGCTTCTATTAGGCTGTACCTTTTAAAGCTTTATAAAAAAATGCTGTTAAAAAATCCTTCCTTGGGAGGCTAATTCTTGTAGTGTTCTATACAGACAAGCTGCATGCATTGTCAAATGAAGTTCCTGTGTATTCCAAAATTAGCACTGTGTGTAAGATTTGCTATTTTTTCCTCACTACCCAGAATAGTGTTACTCTGGCAAATAGGGATTACAGTGCAATAGTATCAGATATATTCTGCAGAATCCTGCCTCCATCAAACATGTGTTTTAAATAAAAGTTACTGTAGGTTCCACACCATATCTATTTTCTTTGTGTTAATTCTGTTGTAATAGTTATTCTATCCAAATTTTATCTCCCAGCAATAAATGTAAAACTTAATTTAAGCTATACCAATTAGATCTGGGTTTGTGATTTTATCTCCTAGTTATACATTTAATAGTTGATTTAAGCTACACAAATTGCTTTAGATCCTGAAAAAGGAGGGGGTGTGATCCTGATAAATCATACTGGATTTCAGATGAAGTGCAAATGTGCTTGCTTAGGAGTTGCTGTTACTCAGGTTCCCTATGGTTTTCTTTACACTAATAATTGAGCAAATTATGGGTCCAGTCCTATAAACCCTCAGCATATGGAACTTCTGTTTCTAATAGAGGCTCTGGTTGTGAGAGGCTTGCTCTTAATCCTAGGGCCAGCCAAAACTGAGGGTTCAGGAGGTCACAGCAGCTCTGTCCCAGGAGCAGGCTGCAGAGGATAGCTACTCTTTCACAGCTTCTTTTTTACTCCTTTCTCCTTGCCTTGGCAATGGAGCAGAAGGGAGAACAAATAGCTTTTAGTCCTTCTTACTCTTAATGTATTGCTTGCCTTGCTCCTCCAGCTAATATGTGAATGACCTTGACTTATTTTACCTCTGCTGGCTTCTATGTCAGTGGATTAGTAGTATTCCCACTCTTAACTGCAATCACAACATGAATGGGAAAAACCAGGGGTTTAAAGAAAAATATCTCTTAATAGGACTGAGTATTGTATTTCTGAAACAACCCTGAAGAAATTCACTTTGGAAATTAAATTTAGATGTCTAGCAGATAGGACAGTACCTCAGGTTGTCGGCACACTTCACTTTGTTCATATGACCTTATCATCTGCTGACAAGCCTTTTCCTTGCACTGTGGGATCATTTCAGCTCAAGTCCATGAGATACGTTTCTAGACTAGGCCATAGCTTAACCCTTCATTCACATACATTTAAGTAGAAATGTATCTTTCTACAAATGAGTTAACTTGACCACAGATAGTACATAGCATTCCAGCCAGTCCCAGTTAACTCAGTTATCCAGATCTGGCTTCTTGTAAATATATAGAGGAATAATGCAGTTTTAACTGGGATGCCAAAAGTGCATGTCAAAAGTGATCTCAAGGCACCTGTATACTCTGATACCAAAATTGGATTGAACAGTTATACAACATTGGTCACATTAGGTGGTCACCTCTTGGGTACCTCCACAGCACACAGCTAGAGGAAAAGCTTGTCCTCTGAGAATGCAGCAACTCATAGGTACCTGTCATCAATTAAGAGAACTGGTGTAGGGAAAGGAAAGACTTTTTTCAGGAAGGATTCTAACATGGAAGTCAATAAACTGCATCCCAAGGAAAACTTTACTAAGAAAGCTTTCCCAGAATTTGTTCTGTAAGGTCTGAGGACTTCTTTAAGGAGTTAACTGGAAAAGACCCTGGGGAACTAGATGACAAACATGATTTCTATTTAAAATTAAATGCTGTTTGGAAAATAAGTCTCAGGTACTGAGCCAATTCAGAAAAAAAGGATTTATAAGAGTATAAAAATTACCAGATTTTCTCTCTGCTCATTTTTTTTTATCTTAAAAATCAAACAACTTTAAAAAAAAAAACACAAAAAAACCCAACAAACTGAAAAAGAGCCAAATGCAATCAAGAAAATGCATGCTGCATTCAGACTCATAAACTAACCTGAATGCTCATCTGTGGGTACATGCGGCATTCCTTATATTACTGTATTTAACCCTGGAACTTATGCCAGTTAAGATGGGCTCACTTTATGAAAAAAACCTTCAATGGACATAGTTCTCCTGTATGTACACACTGATCTTCATGTTTAATGATACCGTGTAAGGAAGAGGTGTCCATTTTCATATGCTGCATTTGTCTACAAATGTTGTTAACCAGTATTTCATAGTTAAATTATAACTAATTATCTCCCTGTGAAACTTGCAGACCTCACTGAATTTTCTTTTGTAAAACCTATCTTTCATAGTATAGTCTCATTTAATGACATGATAACAAATATCTTTAAAATAGCACAGGGTGTTCACAAACAGATAATAATATATTTTAAGAAATAGTAAATGATAAATGTCTTCAGCACCTACTATCATTTACTTTCTCTCTCTTCATACACTGACTCCATGATACTTATGAGCACTGCATATATTATCATCACTTACAGAGTAGCATTCTTTTAGACTGGGATTTTGTTTTGGTTTTGCTATTTTTTTCTCCCAGGAGGTATGACATTGCAGAAATTACCCACTCTGATGCAACTTTAGTGCCAAATATGTGAACAGGAATGCCAGGGTGAGCAGAGATCTGCAGAGCATGGTACACATTCAGGTCATGCAGCTAGTTTTAAGACTATTTATCCTTTCTATAGTTTGCATATGGCTGCAGATAGACCAGAAAATGCAAGTGTGGTTATGCTAATGTTTTCCTTTTGCTTTGAAAACATTTCCCCTCAACATTTCTGGTAAAGAAGTAAAAGAGAGTTGGAGAAGAATCACTTTTGTCTATTTTGAGATGTGAAGTTTAGTCTTATGTCACAAATAAACACTAAACCAGATGGCTATTTTGTCACAGGACTATATTTGATTTGTAGACACACACACACCAACCACACAATATTACTAAGAAAGTATTTCTAATTTTAAATACTAAAACTGTGAACTCCGAGGAAGCTTAGAGCAATTGCAGTAACCGAAAGCCTTTACTTATCCCTCTGCACATTCTGATCTAGGAAATGCATGGGATGAAAACACAGGAGATATGTTGGCCCAAAATGTATCAGGGGACATCAGCAGTGAAGAGTTACAGATTCTGTTTGCTTTTATAAGGAGTGTACCCTATCATTTGCTAAATAAAGAATGTTTTCCAATTTCATTAAATTATACATAAATGAGGTCTGTTCTTGCATTCTTGAAATCAATAGAATTTTCCCATCACTATTACCAAGAACAAAATCCAGCCAAAGCAAATATTCACCTACATATTTACTGACCTGAGCCTGGTAGAAACTTATGATGAGCAAAATATCACCTTGTCCTTTTTCTGGAACTGTGCCTATATGCAGTAATAGCCTCACAGAAATAGGTACAAACTGGGTAGAAAAAATTACTTCAGAAAGATAATTTCCTATATTCTGCATGGACTATTAAAGGCTTTAGAACTCAGCATTAAGAAGACTCTTATTTTCTACTGTTCTATAAATGGAAACAGAAAATGAAACTTTGGTTCACTAGTTTACCTGGCTAATTTTAATGTATGATGTGGAACAGTCTGATAAATGTACAGTCCCTGAAAGAGATTAGATACATGACCAACAAATACTGCAGAAGCAGTCAAGGGAAACAGGCAAATGAGGCAAAGATGAGAAAAAACAAAAAATCTAAAAGATTATATTAGGATATGAGTGACATAATGACAGCATCTCAAAGAAGAGTAAAATAAATAACTGAAAGACTTTCTGAGAATATGAAAGTGATTTTACATAGATACATTTAAGTTCAATCATTTTACTTTTAAAAGTAGTCCACAACATCCAAAGCCAAAGCATGAAATATATGCTCACTTATTTTCAAATTACAGAAAAAGCTTACTTGTGGTGACTTATGATCTATGACAACTCATGATTTATGAGATAATTTGTAAATTTCCATATTTCAACACAAGACAGTGTCCTTTAGTGGATGATAATGAACTAAATAAGGAAGTAAATACAGTGTTTTTCAACATAGCAAATTATCAGGGAGGAGGTAAAGGGAAAGAACAGGAATAAGGGACTCACGAGATTTTATGAAAGTTTTTTTCACTTCTACATGCTACATTATATCCAGAAGAATTAAAGAACCCCATTTTTGTGTGTGTGTTATTCAATATAACACCTGGTTTGAATTCTGTTATATTTCATTGAGCTTCTTCTGAAGAATTCTTGAAAAGAAGTACGAGTTTGATATTGTAAGAAGCATATTTCCTTGTAAGGGAGTGTAGGTGACAGTAAGTATCTTGTATTCATTTTAAGGCTGAAGAAGACAGTAATTTCAAATACATATCGGGGTTGCTGACCTCATATCTAGTTTTATCCTGACATTTAATTCCTTTTTGTTAATTAATTTCCATTAGCAACCTCTACTCAATGAATTTTTGGATGTGCTTTTGTGAAACAGACTATTTCAGAAAGTTGGCACCCTGACAGGCTGCTAACACTCTCTGTAATAAATGATATATAAGCAAATAAAATACAAAATTTCATATCTGCCAGAAGCCAATGGTTTTACAAATATTCACATGCATGATTAGAAGAAAGTGATTTCTTACTGAGCTGTCCATTTTATAAATCTATCAAGATGATGACAGTTCAGTTTTGAAGCCAATATTATTTTTTAAATATACTTAAATTTCAGAGCAGAACAACAACAAAAAAGATACTAAAAAATACTGTTGAGTGTAGATTTTTGTCATAGCATTCATTTTCAGTTCAAAAATCTACTTTATGTGCCTGTGTACTGGCATCGGATACAAATTATCTAAGAGCCTTGTCTTTAATTGATTTTATTTCACTCTGAATGAGGCAGAAGAAAGCCTTGACCAAAGTACCTCCTGAGATAATTTATATTTTAGACCTGGCCTGGACTGTGAAGGGATGAAGAGTACAGATTTAGATTACTACCTTTTCACAGATGGATCCCCTAATATTCTCTTTTTTACTCTTCTTCTGAATGCAGATGTGAGAGATTTTGCATTATTATATATATACATTCTTAGTAACAATCTTATACAGTCAGCCTCAGAGCTTGGGAGACAGGAAAAGAATCAAAGAGAGACCAGTTCGGTGGTTTATTATGCGTACAGGGATGTGAAAGATGGGAATTATGCCTAAAAATATTCTCATAAGGCAGCCATATACAACATTAACCCCATAACTATTTCTGCAGAAGCTAAAAGAAAATGTATGCATTGCTCATACTACTTAATTAGACACACAATCAAGGTAGATCTCTGACCTCTTTTAAGGACAATGACCATTACTGAGTGTCTCAGAAACTCAAAGAAATATATATGCTTGTCAGCTGTGGTAGATGAGTAGTAAGAAAGTATGAAGATATTCCAAATTTACAATGTGAAGTTTATCTCCTCTTACATTTTTAAAGGCTTCAGTTTGTAAAGAAAACATCTATAACACCCTCACCACCTCTCACTTGGTAATCCATGATCAAAATTAGAAATAGCTTTGCAAAGTACAAATCATTGCAGACAAATATGAATACTTTGTTTTGATAAAATGACAAAAACAGTTGATGAGAGGAATTAAGTAGATGTGATATACCTAGCTTTTATTAAGGCATTTGATATAGTGTCAAATGAAATTCTACCCACAAAACTAATTCAAATTGGCATGGATATGAACACTGTTGCACGGAATTGAAAACTTGCTGAAAGTACTGCAAACAGTACACTAATAAATGGCAATCTATTCAGTTGAATTTACTACATGTGAATGAAATTTGGAGATAATACTAAATTCATTTGGGAGGTGTTGTGATAACCTCCAAGGAAAGATAAATAGTACAGAAAGAGACCTAGAATTAGTAATATGCACATAAAATATCAAAGTATTTCACAGTTCTGTAAATTGTAGGAGCAGCAGGAACTATAAACATCATCAAGTCCGACCTCCTGCATGATACAGACCATAGAATTTTAACAAGTGATTTCTGTGTAACTTTGAGATGAGCAAGACCCTCTATTTGAGAAATAAATCTATTCTCAATTTTAAAACTTCACATTTTAGAGAATTTATCATGACCCTAGGTACATTATTTCAATGGCTAATTATTTTTACCATTACTGAAAAAAATTGCACCTTATATGAGATTCAGAACAGAGAAGTTGCAACTAAATACATTTGAGAATATATAACCTATAGCAAGGGCATTAAATAAAAAGGAAATCTTACAAAACACTAAAATGAAAAAGCCCTGGGGATACTGAATAGCAACTTCAATTGGAATTTGGCATTTCCAGTGGCCACAGCAAATCATGACAAAGACACTTTGAGCTGCAGAGGTAAGTCACAGACCAAATATATGATCTCATCTGTGATGTATAGTTTTGTTGCAGTCAATTTTTTAATTCAAATTTAGGGTCCTTTTCACATAACTTTGGACAGTAAGATGGGTTAAACCCACAGGTTTTGAGTCTGCTTAACCAGCGTAATTCCGATGTTATGCTTTAGAACAAATACAGTGTGAACATCAGGTCATTAACATCAATATTTTTACTGTACAGGTTAATTCCTGATATGCCACTCCACCAGCTACTGCAGACATTGTAGAAATACTAACTCTTGGAGAGAGTTACAAGAAAAAGTAAGTTTAAGGATTAAGCAGTGATCTATTCACTTTAGCATTATACACATAAATCGCTTTTCAGCTTTGTAAAAGAGGGGATACTGCCATGGGAAGCCTTTGGAGGCTAAATACACCAACAATAGAGAAAGTGGTATCAGTGATAATATGGTAATAATTAAAGTTCAGAAGGCTTATTTTGTTTGAATGTCTATATAAACTTCTGTCTATATATGACAATGAGGTGTGATTGCATTGTCAAAATGACAATGACTAAGAAAAATGTGGAGGCCAAAGCATTTAGGGCACTTAAAACACCTCTGCACAAAGACACTGTAGGAAGCAATATTTCAGTGTCACAGAAACAGAGTGAATTACTAATTAGAAGGACTCTTCTTCGGTCTCTGGTTCCCTTGAGTACACAGGTTCATAATTAAATATTCAACTATTTCAACGGTGGATAATAGGAAACTGATAAAGGAAACAATAATGAAGAGAAATTTATAGTAAAAGTACAGAACACCGAAGCATCCATAAAAGTGTTTTAGCTTTGAATATTCTTAACCTCTTTCACACTTTGCCTTTGCACTGCTCCTCCCCTACAAAAGGTTTCTAGGCCAGAATTCAGAGCAGTTGTACAGTTCAAACCTCATTCCTACATTATAGCACTATCTTGTTTAGTACTGTTGCTATTATGCAGGAAGTTAAAAGATTTTTTGAGAGGAGTAAAGAAATTAATCTGAAAATATGTTCTGGTGAGGTGTGCTGATTGATCAGCATATGGTAGATGATAAATACTTTTTGGGATAATATAAACTTTACTTAACATCATTGGCTATTCTATCCCCAGGCCCTGGAAGAATGAGCTACTTGTTTGGTTGGTTATTCTCATGCCAAATCATATGTCATATAAGAACAAAGATAATGGTAGTATGAGTAACCAGCTAATAGCATTACCCAGGTTCTTCACAGGCACCTAGAAACTTACAGCATTAACTCCCTGCCTTATTCTTCAGATACTGCTTAACACAGTGATCAAGGATGCTAAATAATCAGTAGAGACACTAAATCTTGTCATAGACTCTGGATACACTGATTATATCATATTTAGAATTATATTTTAAAACTAGGTGAAGATCATGGAAACAGGAAGAACTGATGTATTGCTAGAGTTGCCACATCTAAGAGGAGACAATTTATTGAAATATCACAAAGATAGAGGTAAGTAGCATGAAAATAAAAAAAATGTTCCAAAATAGTGAAACAGAAGTATACTGCCTCAGAAAAATAATGACTGATCTTTTTCCCATGTTTTAAAATGCAATTATTGCCACAAAGAAATCTGTTAATACCAAACCAAGTTCTAATGAAAGTTGTCTTGTTCCACAGAGACAATAAATGTTTCTACCACTTGAGAAAGATCTGGGGAGTCAAAAGGAAGGAAACAGGTAGCAAAACTTCTTTTGATGACAGAGCAAAAGATGTATCTCCACAAAGTGCAAAATGGAAGTATGAGCAAAAGGGCACTTTTTCACAAGAAAAAAACAAAACAGCTAAGTATGGAATTCAGTATCTTTCCATAAAAATTTTCATCCATGAAGATTCTTATTCTAGGGGATAGTTGAAAGAAAAAAGTAAAAGAGTGAGAAGCATTCAGAGGAGCAGTTCCATAGATAAGCAAAAGCAGGGTTAAGCAATAGTAAAAGAAAGCAACACTTTCTGATACTTAAATGTAGAAACAGAATGAAAAAAATAAGTCTGCAAGTGAAGAATTAAGTCAGAGACAAAATGGGCAGTACTGGAAAGAAAAGGAGCACTCTAAAATACAATAGTTTTTCTTGGAACTCTGAACTCTTACCTGCTAAATTCTTGTCATCTGGAGAGCTTGAGAGGAATTCCTCCACAGAGCTTGAATCAAAGCAAAAATGCTAAGCAGAAATATAAGAGAAAAATCAGACATAACTCAAAACTTGCAACAAGGTCAAAACTTTGATAGTTAATCCTGTAAAATTTTGATTCATCCTTACAGTTTTTGTCAACCCTTGCAGAGAAAATGCAATGGTACATAAATTATTTCCTGATTGTATTATCATGTAAATTAGCAGAGAATGTAACATAAATGAGATGCTTTTTTTACAAGTCACTGTTCATTGACTCCCAAGGGTTTATGTTTAGAAGGACACAAGAACAAGGTAAGAAAAAGACCTGAAGTCCAGTAGGTGATGACGTGAGCTCAGGTACTGGTGTTTTTATAATGTGCCATTGAGGATCTCAGACCAAGTTTCAGTCTGAGTTCTGGAGTAAGGGTTTATTCTTAGAAAGAAATAAAAACACTTGAACTCATTTTGTTTTACTTCAGTTTGCTTACTGCTGTTCAGCTGTACTTAGCTCAATAAATACTTGGATATGTACTAAACTGCATATCTATTAAACTAATTTCTGCAGGATCAGCTAGAAGGTTTCTAGCACATGTCTACAACTGCCCATTACAGGTTCATGACAAGATAATAGATTATCAAATGTGGCAAATAAATGGAAGCATTTTGAGTCTTCATTGGAATACATGATTTTCTGCTTAATTCTTCCCCTTCTCTTGGAATGACTGAAAGTCACCTGTCAAATATAAGAACAAGGGGAATAAAATTTAATGAAATACTAAGGACCTGCTGGAATGAAATAATACATGCAGTAGTGAGAGTAGCTCCAGCAAAGAAGCTAAAACTGAATTGTGTGCTAAAAATATACCATCTTTCTAAAGTGCTAAAAAAAAAAAAAGTCTGATATTTTTCACCAGATGATAGAACAATTTTAAACAACTGAAAGTCTGTGTAGGATTAGTTTTACCTTATTTTAGACATCTGACCAACTTAGGCTTTCTTTTAATACACCTGGAAGAAATACATATTTCCAAGGCACACTTCATCCACTGCTAAAGCAGCAAGTCCTGAACCTGACGTGAACCACTCTTTAAAAGTGCCTGTTTCTTTCACAGACTATAAAAGGAATTCAGCTTATCTAGAGAGATTTGCATTTTGCTGAATGAACTTTAATAACAGCTAGAGCAATGCAAAAATGTGACAGACACTTTTTTTTTAAATTATGTTCAATAAGTAAACAAATGTAATGTTGGGAAAATAATATTTCTATTAATGCTTCTTGGGTTTAGGATTTTCAACAGCTGTGAGAATTCCTACAGTTTTAATTTTAGAAATGAAGATCAAAGAATTGGAACCCTTGTGATGCTTTCTTTGGTTAATAGTATTTATATTTCCATTTGATCTAATAAGTATTTATATTCTTGCTGAAACAAGCTATTACCCTTTAAAATGTTGATAAGACACGTAAACAAACACAAACAATTAAGGAAAAATTACACAGAGTACATAATTTTATGTTGCTACCTGCAATACCTCTTTTCATTTTCTATCATAATCAGAGATATTAGTGTCAATGTGAAAGCTTTGACTATATGTATTTTCTTAATATTTGAAGTACTAATAATTTACAGGGTTTTGCAATATCTGCTGATAGAGTATGTTACATGTTTCTCCTAATTAAAAGGTTTCTTGCTGAAATATCTAATCTAGGGAAATCTTTAACTGAGATATATAATGAAAATATGTTCGTGTTTTATACTGGGGGTTGTTTGTATATGTTCTATTTCAAATGTGACATTTTAAAGGTGATGTATATGCATGCAGCATCTTGCAGGCAGTATTTTTACTTTATTTCTGAACCTCACAGTCGGAAGTTTCATAAACTTCAAGGATTCATCTTAGCTGACAATAACATGAACTGCTACTGGTGTCTTTGTAGAGTATGAGGAAGGTTGTACACTGCTTCTTAAAATAATAAGGTGTCACGGTTTAGGGTATAAGACATTGTCTCAGTATGTTTTTCTATCACAGTCTTTAAGAAAATTAAATATATCTGGGTGATAACATTTTAGCTTCCTTTACCTATGTCTTATGTACAGAAGTCTCTTAAAAGGATATTAGCTGCAGTAATAGATTATCTACAGTTTGGGGTTTTTTCTTTTTTTTCCCTATGACAAAATATTTCTAGGAATTTAATCCATTTATTACGTTCATGGATTTGGAACAACAGTTTAGAAAGGGGAATGGAAACAGACATAAATGAAAATTATTTTTTGAAATTAAAATTACGCAAGGTAGCAGTGTATACATTAGTTGAGAAGCAAGGCAGAAATGTAATATTTTTTGATGAAGCTGTAGATTTCTTTGTACAGAACATTACATTTGTGCCTTGCTACCAAATTAATTAATGACCTATTCACAGTAATGGTACTGAAACAGAAAGGTACAATAAGGCATTGAAGAGAAAGGTATTAAGTTTTGTACTAGTGTCTTCACTCCTCAGATTTGTCATCTTTTGTGTTTGAATTGTATCATGATACAGACTATTCTGCCAGGATTCTCCCCATGGGTAACCCAAATGTCCATTAATACCTTAATGTATTTGTTCCTCTTCCTTGTATAATCATGTCAGTCATTACACAATTAGGTAGTACCGTGTTAAATGTCAAACATTTAATGGCTTTCATATTATGAAGAGAATGATTTTTAACAAGAAAATTAGTAGGGAGAAATGTGAGTCTACTAGTTTTGTTTATACATTTGGCTTCTCATAGAATAAATAAATTGTTCAAGAATAATGCTTTTTTCTCCTCCTAGAGCCCCAGTAGAAACCAGTCTCTACTACTGCCACATTTTCCTTTCCTGTGGTCCACATTTGACTTGCCTTCATATTCAGAAGACCTTGCCTCAAAGGGATGGGTGTCCTGAGAGAAAAAATCAATTTACTGTTAAAGTAACACTTATGACAATACTGTGTCAAAAATTAAATGAAAAATTATAAGAAACATTTTAAACTCCCCAGGTTACTTTCTGCACATTTCCTATCTTTAAGGTAAACCATGTCTTGGGCAACCCTGCTTCCTTTTCTCTCAGAATTCCTATCTCACGTCTCCTGAGAAGCCATGCTTGGTTTCAACAAGTGTGATTCAACCTACAGCAGCTGTTTCATTTGAAATGATCAGGGACATAAGTTTTTTCAGTGAAGTAAAGAATATTATTATCTGCAGAGTTATGAAAGTCCCAATAACCTTACTTCTCATGCTGCTACTATGTTACATATTCTCACATTAGTCGGTTTTCCCTTTTATGCAGCCAAATTTATTAGCACAGTCAGGTTAGGTGGAAAGAAACCCAGTGTGCTTAGTAGATAGACAACAGTTATTTAAATTCTGGTCTATAGTTGGGGAATCACAAACTGCAGCAATTGTGAAAGGATTCAACATGGCCCACACCACAGTGAAGGTGAATTAATCCAAATTAAAATACTGGTGCAAGCACACAAGTTATTACTGAGACTCGGCTGATATGCCACTACTTGTTAAACTATAGTAACTTGACTGTGACTTAATTATGAATCCCAAATTCATTCTGGTACAGTGTTGCATATCTCCAAATATGATGGATGTTGAATGATGGGGCCATGTTGAACAATTATATAAACCTTCTATGTCTGTTTACCTTAGTTGGAGATGAGAATACTCTGGTACTATCAAGTTGAGGGGACTAAATGGTTAGGTAGAAAAAAAGATAAATCCTACCTGCTTCTTTGCAAAGACACTGTATGCCGAAACTCATTCTTACATCTTGTATGTGCTTTGCCATAGGTATAACTGAATTTGTCATCTGCTCTCACAGACATTAAAGTATTTTTAAAAAACTGATCTGCAGGTTTTGAGTGCCAGATCTTTACCAAAAATACCACATTCTGAAAAATATATGAGGGTGCTAGATCAAATCAATTCAAAATAACTAAAAGAAAACACAATGTAATTTATTTTTGTATGGTTTCCTTTAAATGCAATATTAAAGAATTATTTATAAAAAGGCACTAAAAATATATTGTCATTCTTTTCAGCTTTTATTTTAGGATTATTTATTTTAACTTTCTCATTAAATTAATTGCATACTAATTAATCATTGTAATAAAAAAAAAATAAATAAAAGAACAAATTTCAATTAGATTATGTCTTTCTGCATTCTGCAGTTGACATTAATGCAACACTCCAAAGAGAATAATTCTAGCTAGTTTAATGAATAATCTGAAAGGAAGTGATTTATCTACATGAACCACACACATAGCTAAAACTCCTCCTGTGTTAGACTTTGAACTTACATTGTCTTTGGTTTGTTCTTTTGACATCACACAGACACACAGAAAATCAAATATTTTCACACAATAAAAAGAAAGTTATAATGGAAAAAAGACAGCTCCTTGGAGAGCTGGTCATTGTATGCTCTAGTGGATTAAGAATACTCAATTCCCAGTTCTTTGGAGAAGTATTTCCCAACCTAGGAGTGTTGCCTCCTGGGGAATAATGCAAGCAAACCCTTTAAAAAAGAAAGATTTATTTTTTTCTTCTTCTTTGTTTTCAGTTGAAAGTCAGAAAAGGCTAACTCATAAAGGATCACCATGTAAAGAAAATGATGAAGCAAGCAAGGGAAAAAAAAAAAAATAACCAAAACAAAATGTCAGACAGAGCTGGCTAATTTGTGCCTTGTAATTTGTAACACAATTTTGAATTTATTTTACCATTTCACTCTCTATTGAAAGTCAGGGACTAATTGCTAATTTCCTCTACTTAGAAGTGGAGTTACTAAATAAGTTTCAACTGTCCTACTGTTAAATCAAAATCATGTATATCTTTATCATTGTATTTTTTGCAATACATTTAAACACAAATCTGTTTTTATTTTTCTAAAATAAATACAACATCAGATAAGCATAGACATAAGCACTACTGATTCCTATTTTGGCTGACGTTTGAAATCACATTAAACCTACATCTGAACACACTTCTGCCTCTTTATATATCTTACCAGTAAGTTCATGCCTAAAAGACTACATTTGAACACAGAAAACAAAATGGAGCTCATGGCACTATGGAGCTCTTCATGTGCGTAGGTTAAAAGTTTACTAGTGATCCAAAATGAAGTTTTCAGAACACTGTGATGTGAGATCACTACATGATTGTACTGTTATTAATTTCCCTCAAAGAAAAACACCGTTTTCCACATAAACTGCCTATTCGATGTTGTTAATGAAAACGTACATGACACTATTACTGTTACAAAACAGGAGAATATATATTACCTCCAGTAACAGATGTTGGATAAGAATATCATAATAGCTTATAATTATTAAAATTATAATTAATATCCTTTATCCCATGGTGTGAGGATGGCTTTTGCTAACAGTAGAGAATGAACAGGTGAACAAGCACCTTAACAAATGTTTATTGGCAGACTCATAGTCACTGAAATGAAAGGGTTAAAAAATCTAACAACTGACACCTGACATTCCACAAATGTGTTATGTACGTAACTGTTCTCTGCTTACACTGTACTCTGGTTTCCTTGATGGAAGTCCTAAATTAAGAACCTCAAAATTGCCAATGGTTCTACTCCTGTTCTACTACAGCTAAATTGTCTGTAACAGAAAATTATAGTTTATATATATTTATTTACATTTATAATTTATAATTCACCACAGTAGTTTTGGAAGAACTAGGTTTCAAAGAGATTTTGCTAATAAATTTAAGATATATTTTATTTGAACATTCATGGTTTATATTTTAGTCTTTATCACATTTCCATTAAAGTGGGTAAGAACAGCTACAAATATAGCCCACCCGCAGTCCTCTGTGCAGCCCTCTGCAAACCTGTGTTGATGCAAATACATTCTAAGATCTGCAGATGTAATTCAAATAAAAGATATAACTAGCTTTGATTGCTGCTTGTACTGAAGCAGGTTTTGTTTGCTTGTTTGTTTTCTGAATACCCCTGTATTTATATATACTTGCTCATACTTTAGGTTGTGAGAAAACATCTAAAAATAATAAAATCCAGAAATTCTGATGGCTTCCCTATTAGTTTTGTTCATTTATATTCATGTACATGCTTGTTCTGAAGTCATGATCTTGGAAACAAAATTTTCATGACCTAAAGGAGAGAGAAGTTTATTTGTAACACTCCTTCTCATATTTCAATAGATGGAAACACTGCTTTTAATTTTCATTTAACAAGCATGGTACCAGTCACATTTGTATCCAAACACTTATACCAGAATATGCTGAACCTTTGATTCCCTTCAGAGTCAGTACTCTAAAAATAATATTGAAAGATTTTAAAAAACTAACAGAAATGAATTTTTCCTATCTCCTCTTCCTCTTAAAAACAACAGAAAAAAAAGTCTCCCAGGTAAGATATATATAGTCAGAAATGGGAAACTGTTTTCTACTTGACCTGCTTTGCCTCACAGTTATCCTTAAAATTATACAATCTGTCAGATTAAAAACCAAGTTTTTAAGTGGGTAATTGATTTAGGCAGAGGCTAATGAGAGAACCTGTAAGAAAGCTGTTTGGGTACAGGCAGGGAGGTGACAGATAATGTTTTCTTATAACTTCATACTGGGAATCTTTTTTATATAGAAAATATCAGAAGAATATGATAAACTTGGAAGAAATGTAAGCAGGAAGCCATATGCCATCCACTGGAAACTTTTCCTTGCAGCAAAAAAATACCTTAGTGTATTTAATGATATCAGGCTATGATAAAATGTACCTATGAAAAACAAAAATTTATAAAAATCTTTATTTCCAATATGTGAGGAAAATATTGGTGCAATTAGACAAGATATTCATAATACCTCATGTGAAATACTGTGCATAGCAGATCATGCATATTGATAAAAGACTTACTCCAACTTTGACAGAAAGTCAGGTTAGTAGCATGATCAGCAGTATGGTCACAGCCACTGTATTGAAATACTGCCAAGTAATGTGCCTTTTAGGTAAAACAGCAACTGATTGTTTGGATCAGTAGTGAAGGACACAACAAAAATCTATGCTTCTATATGAATAATCAGAAAATAGAATAAAACATGGACTTCCATGAATAACTACATACCAATTCCATATCTGTGTTTCAAGGACGATGAAATTAAGGTGCTGTTTAAGCTAAATAAAAAGTTGTGTAAAGATTATAGTGTCAAATTGCCATTAGGCCGAACCATTTCTGATCCTTTTTTTTAGATATACGTGTATAAAATATGCTTTGTCAGACAAGTATGTTTTTTCCTATTCTTTTCACCTAATTATTAAAACTTACTTTCTTTGGCTTCTAGACTTATCAAGCTGTTCATATTTGTCTTTTTTGTAAATAGAATAAATATGCTCTCATTTTTCAATGCCACTGTCCTCTACTTTCAATTTGGATTTCTCTTTCAAGTCCTTTTTCTTTAATCTTTCCATATTTTGCTTGTGCTCTACCTGCATTTTATCTGTGTTTTGTCTGTATTTCCTCACTCTGTATCTTTGATATCTTAATTATATTTTTTGACAGGTTAATGCTGGTTCATCTTTTATGTTTGCCCTCCCTGTATTACAGATATCATAGAAAGTGAACCGTGTTTCAGTTCCAAGCATTCTCTTATTCTCCCATTTTCCCACAGCATGCATGTTTCCCAATTTGGGCTTACAGAGATACATGCACTTAAAACAAACAAGTGTCTTATATTAGATATATGACAGCTCAATTAACAGACAATTATTCAGATTGTACTTTATTTTCATTCTTAGAAGGAATCAATATCACAATGAAATTAGGTATTACCTTTCATGTAAACAGAGACTGTCTGCCAAATATGCCTTGAATAAAGATAATGCCTAGAACTCCATTTATCATTTTTCAACTTTCACTGATTATTTGCATTAATAATAGAAGATGCCTTTGTGAGAAGTCAGATTCAATTTTATGCTCTTTTCACTGAATTCTTCAAGCCCTTAAAATGACTGGACTCAAGATTATTTCTGGGGAAAAAAAAAGAAAAAAAAAAAAAAAAAAAAAGCTTTCTGTGTCCAGGATCAATCTTCTGCCACAGGCAATCTACATCTCCCAGTGTTTGTTGGTTTATTTTACTGACTTTTTCTCTAAGCTTGCTTTTGTTTACACGGGAGTGGAAATCCTCCTTGACTGAATTTTCAAGTATTTTGGTAAAATTTACCAGCAAATAAATGAAATACACCAATAAAGCAGCCTGAGAAATGCAGTCTCTTCCTGCAAAGTAATTAGGACAACTAACAGAAAGATGGTCATTACAAAACACAAGCATTCACCTCCTGCTATACAAAGGCCTCATAACAGAATAAAAATGCAAAAATAATATTTAAAGGATGCTTACAAATTATAGTGCAAATAGGAGAGGATTTTTGTGCCCATGGAAAACAGCTGATGTGCCTGCAGCTGCATGCTCTAAACTTGTTCCTGGTTTGGAAAAGTCTGCTGGTAATGTTTTTTTTTCTGGCATAAATGGAATATATTGTATTTCAATGAAGTCTTGAAATATATTTGATGGAAACACTACTAAAGAAATTTTGATCATAAATGAAAGCACTGATCTCCTTCCGATCTCCAGTAAAAGTGCAAGGGAATTATGCAACTAGATACCTTCACACTTCTAGCACTTTGATAGCTTTTGGAACTTCCCAACACAAATGCATGCTTAAGTCCAGAAATTAATGCATCTGCTCTTGTTCATAGACTTTCAATGACTGGAAGAATAGTTTATGACACTATAGCTAGCATTTACCTGGTTTATTAGTAGCTATTGTAAGATCTTTGTGATTTTTAGTTGATAAATTGCAGGCGCTGTCTGGGAATTTGAATGTGTACTTATTTATTATATTGTATTGTAAATATTTACAATGTATTTATTTATTTATTACTACCAAAAAAGGACTTATTCCAGTGAGTTACTTTATTTATTTGGTCTTGTACTTTTTAGACTTGTGTTATTGGAAGACTTCTATGTTTTGTGTTGTTGAGTGTATGTCAAACTGATCATGTGCATAATTTGGTGTCTAAAAGCTGCAAGTGCATATGACAAAAATAATTACCATATTATTCTTCTGCCTTAAAAGGCAAAGATTTTCTTGAAGCTATCATCAGTGTTGGATGCAAATATAAGACAAGAAGAGAAGACTTGATTCTTAGAAGCTACATACTAAGCACACTTGAGGGAAGTCCCTGTAAAATGCCGGGTTTAAAGCTATCACTTTAAAATATTTTGCTCTGTTAGGTTGAAAAAACTTATATTGAAGTTATTTATTAAATTATTCAGTTGAAAAGGTATAAGAAAATCCCAAATAACACTTGGCTCATGATGAGGAAATCATCTTCTGAGATGTTACTAACTTATCTACTGTTCAGAAATGAAGAACTGATTTTTGATCTCCCACTAATGCCTACAAGAGCAGTGAAGTAGCCTCTGGCTGGCACTGAAATTTCCTAATTACCTTCATGTCTGTAAATTACTCTGAGGAAGAACACAGCTTGTCCTAACACGTGGTATTGGTTTCTAGTATCCAGAGTAGTTCTGCATTATGTCAGTTTATTGAGAGATAGCTCAGAGTCCTAATATAATGTATAAAACTGTATGATGGTGCACTCAGAAATTTAATGTCAGAAATCTTTCTGTGTACACTTAAAAATGAATAAAAATAAAACACCAGAATCTTCTTCAAGGTTCATTTAAAAGACAGATCATTAGCACTTTCATACTTTCATACAGTGTTTTGTCACTGGAAGACAAGGTATGGTGAAGGATAATTTTGCAGTCTAAAAAGGTACAGGCTGCATATAAAAATCTCACAGGAGGAGAATATCAATATATTTTGCTCTTGCCTTTCCCATACTCTAACCATCAGTTTAATATCAATATACTTCAAATCAGCTGACATTTCAGACACATACTGATAAACCTGGATTTCTGAATGATCCTTTAAGTAGTTTCCGGGGAAGTTATAGCCTCCAAGGTGTTAAGAAAATTTACAACAGAAATGGAAGAAAAGGGTGAGGCAGCAATGGAAATAGAAAAAAAAAAATAAAAAAGAAGGAAAATACTTAGTGGAAAGAAGAAAAGAAGAGCCATGCAGAATTTTCAAAAAGCTGCTTAGAGTTTAGGAACAAAAAACCATACAATAAGTAGATAAGGAGAACAAAATGGGAACTAGGACAACAAAAGAAAATCTAAAAGCAAGATGTGGGAAGGCAAAATAGTATGAGACTAAGTGATAAGTGACAGGAAAGAAACAGGTTAATGGTAAAGACTTGGCATGTTAGAAGACGACACTAAGAGAATAAAAACAAATCTTTAAAAAGTCTTCTGGGAATTAAGCTCAATTCCCAGAGAGGTGTTTAATGGAGGCTGTCTGCTTAGATCTTCTTAAGCATTTTTGAAAATCACCTCTGTGCTCTTTCATTCATGTTTTGGAATAACTAAATCTTTCTCATATTTAATTGGTAAATAGATTCTAATGCTAACTATAACATCTGAATTTCCTCTCAAATATATAATATTTTGTCAGCCTTCTAATGGGATGCATTTACCAAATTAAAACCATACAAGAAAGACAAATCTAGTGATGGCAGAAATTTTCCAGTGCTTTCCTACTGAATTAAATCCCATAATCTGAATTTTGGGGGAAAAACAGAAGCAAAAATACAGCTCATCAGAGAACAAGCCACTTTGCCAGTAATAGGGTGGAGTACTTTAAAGAGTGAAGACATACAAGAAAATGATTGCGTGACTATCTCCAAATACACTGATATTTAAATGACACAGTCTGCGAGCCCCTTGCCTGGGGACTTTTTAGGATTGAATTCTGTTCAATTTATAGTTTCCAAAAGAAAGGATGAAGTCTACTGTTTTGACAGGGCTTTGTGACCCCTTAACAACAACTGTCCATACAATGCTCACACACCGCTGAGTTCCTAACTTAAAAATAATGTCCTGAGACCACTTTGTGAGGGCTGAGCTCATTAGCTTGCCACAAAAGGAATCAGTATAGCATTTCTGAAAGCATTTAATCTTAATCCATTTGCAACTGAAGGAATAGTCTCCTTACCATTGGTTGGAAACTGTAGAGATAAGTATTATTTGTTAAACCTCACTCTAGTGCATGATTAATCCCCCTGACTTTAGTGGGATTCAATTAAAATCAGGAAAGTGCAGAGATACTTTTCTACACTTGTTTGAGTAACTTGCATATCAGTAAGAGAATACTAACTTTAAGTCCATTGCTAAAAGATATCTTTTTCTTCCTACAAAGGAGAACAGCTTCATGGTCAAAGAGAACACAAGCAAGAAAAATCCTGAACATGTTACTTTGAGGAGCTGAGCACTGAGATAGACTGTGGTAAGCTGCCTCCGTGCATAATGTAAAACGCACATGTCATCTAATTATTCTCCAGCCTAGTGATTAAGGAATTATCTAAAGCTGCTGCAGATGTGTTTCAATCTCCTTAGGCTCAAGAGAGAACTGAACACTGGCCTCCCACTTTTTTGGCAATTATCATGTCATTATAAAAAGTACATTTCCCACACCACCTACATCAATCCCTACATTCCCTCCCAAACCCCCCACCACAACCTACTGTGTTCCTTATACATGTCTAATTTTACAGGGGTTCTCCAGCTCAACAGCCTGAAGTGGAGCCTAAACAGATACAGAACATTCTAGAGAAAGAAAGCATTAGTATACCCTTGTTATCAGCATTTTTGAAGTGTTCCTCCCCCAGTGCTACTTTGGTTGAACCATCCTTTACCAGCATCTACTTCTCTAAGCGCACTGTATTTTTGGATGGAGTTAATCTAGTTTGGGTACTCAATCTCATGCGTACCTTCCCTTTGCCCCTCAGTTTCTCTTCCTAACAGCTGTTCTGATTCAAAAGTGAGGATTTTGATTCTTGCCCTTTCCCATGATTAAGAAACAGACTCAGCAAAGTAAATTTCACTACCACAGCCTAACCCCCAGCAGTTAGGTGGTGCTGCTGAATTTAAGAGACCAATGTTCCTTTTGCAAAGATTCATCTCCAAAAGGATTTGGGATCAGAAGCAATTCTTCCTGCAAACACAAAAACAATTCTCACAACTAAAATGCAATTGTATTCAGCTACTGTACTGATAGCTTTATGCAATTATCAGTGTAATTGTCCTAATTATGTCATAATTATGCTCTACATATTTATTTCACAAATTTCTAATTGCTTTTTACTTAAACTCTGTCTCCTGTACTCTCCAGCACTGAAAATATTCTTTCTCCATTACCTCTTCAGTCCTGTCCATCTTCACTATCTCTTTCTCTAAATATTTATCCTTAGGTTCTTCTTTTCCCTTTTCCCATTCCTTTTATTTTTTTTCCTCCGTTTTGGTATTAACACTTCAGTTCCTTTTGAGGAATTCATTGCCTTTGGCTACTCTAAGTGGTTGCTCATCTTCCTCTGGAGAACAGGGGTAGGATGGAGCTTAAGCTTAATAGCCGGCAGGGAAAGGAGTACAGATATTACATATCCTTCTTTTAGCTGATGACTGGAGAGAAAGAGCCAGAGATATCTTCTGAGAAGTGTACAGGCAGAGACAACATCTGCTCAAAAGGCTGACACTAAGCTTCTGAATATATTTTCTTTATAGACTTCCTAGGGTATGCAAGGAAACAAGGGAATCATTTGAAAGGCAAACTTCTGTCTGTTGCACATCATATGAATAGGCACAGGAATTCTACTGCCAGGCATTAGCACCATTTCATCATGTCTAGAAAATTGTAGGAAAAAAATTCTGGTTTATGAGATTAAGCTTCAGCTTTGCTTCCTAGAGAACATTTAAATCAGAAAACTATAAACAAAAGCAATTACAGTTTCCTTGTTCTTAAGTAAACATTTAGAAGGGTATTTGCACTGTGTTCGTTGAATCTATGGGACTGACATCCTACAACTCCTATATGATAACACAAAGATTATTTCTTAACTTGAGAAAAGCTGTCTCCAGTTTTTGTGTGAGCAATGAATGTAATTTTTTTTCCCCTGGACTTATATATTCAAAGTGGCCCAAAAGCATTTCAAATGCAGCTCCTGCTTAGAAAAACTTTAGCCTTTTTTATTCAGTAAATCAAATATTCTGACAGAGTTTACTGTAGTTTTGTGTAAGATATTCCACAGCTACTGACTAAAAACTTGACATTTTTGAGCTTTTATGCAACATTATCTAGAATAAATCAAAAGTTCTACTACAAACTAGTAATTTGCTCATTCTTTCATTTTTACTTCAGGAAGTTAAATACAGACAAAGCTATCATAATCAATAAAGACAAGAAAAAAAAAAAATTGTAACTTTTCCCAAATGTTATCTGATTCTGTGAGTTTGCTGCAGCTACCAACATTGCTAATGCCCATCTCCTCTGCAACTCACATAATTAAACTTGGTATACTTTGACCCTTCTCACACAGTTTAAAAACAATCCATTAGAGTGCTATAGGAGTCTGTAGGTAGCCTAAGAAAGCTATAAAAATCATTTTGCTGTGTTTTTTTTCTGTTTTGTTTTTGGTTGGTTGGGGTTTTTTTTGCCCCTGTGCATAAATATGAAGGATTTTTTGTCCTCATCTTTTGAATATTAGATCAGTGTTTCTCTTCCTTGTTATACAAAAGCCAACATTTTTCACCTTTCACAACTGTATTGGAATATGATCAAGTTTTCTGACATCAACTTTACTGTATCTGCAAGCATACATGTTTTAGGAAGTCTATTAAAATTAAGTGAAAACCAAAGTTCAACCTCATGACAAACAGATATGACATATAAAACCTACATCTATAATGCCCATGATCCCTTTCTGATTCTCTTCTCCACCTAATCCATAAAGTTAATGTTTTTTTCTACATTATAAATTACCATTTTGTTTACTCTGAATTTCTGTTCTCAACTCTCAATGAATATTCCATGTGATTTCTGTTTAAAAACAAATAAACAGGAAAAGCTCTTAAACTTAGAGAAAAACCTGCCTTTGTGTTCTGTAGCCATGAAAGTGAAGGATTTACATATTAAAAGCTCTTCATGTGCTCAAAGCATGCAGATTCCTCAAAACTGTTTCCTGGGAATATACTTACAAATTACATCTATTGCAATAAGAAAGTATAACATCTGCACCTGAAATCAACCTTTGTGATGGCATAAGAAATCAGAAATACTTTTCTAAAACCAGAAATAATTCTCTTTCCTTTTACTAGCTTTTGGACAGCTGAGTTTTCTGTCCTTTTCTTATTTTCCCCCATCTCTTTCTACTTCCTAAAGTGTAAATATCTAGATTTTACAGTTCTTATTATTTTTTACTAAGCTTTTCACTTCACTTTATGCCCATCTTCAATCACTTATACTTTTATACCACGATTTAAATAATCAGTATAATAAATATCTATGTATAATAATGTATTGGGTTTGCGTGGTAAGGTTTAGGTAGCATGGGGGCTACAGGGGTGGCTTCTGTCAGAAGTTGCTTGCAGTTTCCCTTATGTCCAATGAAGCCAATGCCAGCCAGCTCCAAGATGGACCCACCGCTGTCCAAGGCAGAGACCATCAGTGATGGTGGTAGTGCCTTTGTGATAATATACTTAAGAAGAGGAAAAGGTTGCTGTGTAATAGCAATTGCAGAAGAGAAAGGAGATACAATATGTGAGATAAGCAACCATGCAGACACCAAGGTCACAAAAGGAAAGGTAGGAAGTGCTCCAGGCATCAGAGCAGATATCCACCTGCAGCCTGTGTAGGATCCCATAGCAGAGCAGTTTGATATGTCCAAAGGAAGCTGTGAATCCATGCTATGTCTGTGCTGGAACAGGCTTCTGGCAGGACCAATGAACCAACAGAATTACAGAATCATAGAATCATTTCAGCTGGAAGAGACCTTCAAGATCATCAAGTCCAACCTTATTCCTAGCCCTATCAAAACCACTAAACCATATCCCTAAGCGCAACATCTACACGGCTCTTTAACACCTCCAAAGATGGTGACTCCATCCCTGAGCAGGTTATTCCAACGACTGACAACCCTTTCAGTAAAGAAATTCTTCCAAATATTCAGCCTGAACATCCCCTGATTCAATTTTAGCACTGCTTTGCTCTCAGGCAACTGAGTAAAAAGTAGGAAGTAGAGCCTACACTGGAGCAGGTTTGCTGACCGTACTTGTCACCCCATGGAAGGGACCCACACTGAAGCAGTTCATTAAGATCTTCAGCCTGTGGGAAGAACTCATGTTGGAAATGTTCATGGAGTATTATCTCCCATCTGAGGGACCTCATGCTGAAGTAGGGAAAGAGTGTGAGGAGTGCTTCCCCCAAGGAGGGAGTGGCAGAGACAACATGATTAAATGACTGCAACTCTCATTCCTTGTCCCCCCAGCACTGCTGGTAGGAAGAGGTAGAGAAAATTGGGAGTGAAGTTCAGCTCTGAAAGAAAGGAAGGGTGAGAGGAAGGTGCTTTTAAGATTCAGGTTTTATTTCTCATTATCCTACTCTGATTTGATTGATAATAACTTAGATTAATTTTCCCCAGGTCGAGTCTGTTTTGTCTGGACAGTAATTGGTGAATGATCTCTCTCTGTCCGTAGCCCAATCCATAAGCCTTTTGTTCTATTTTCTCTCCCCTGTCTTGCTGAGGAGAGGAAGTAATAGAGCAGCTTTGGTGGGCACTTGGCATCCAGCCATGGTCAACACACCACAAACAATGATCATATATAATTAATGTTATAACCTGGTCATACTTTGGATTTTATAACTCTAAATATATGTTAAACACCATCAAAATGCATTAGGCTCCATTGCCTGAGAACACAGATTCAAATAACACATTTCAAAATGGTACATCAAGAATGAATAGTGATCTGCTGTAAGATAATTATGTGTGTTGATTCTTTTTGAGTCAAACATCAGCTTAAGCTTTCATTCAAAGAGGCTTTTTTAACTTGCCGTTATAAAGGTGATTGTACGCTAATGATATCCTGTAGAAGTAATTTTTCTCAGCTCCCCTGGCCACAAGCTCATTGGGTTCATAGATGGGAACAGTCTCCATTTGCTCAGACTGCATCATTCCAGGATTAGGCAAGAGGAACCTCATATGCAAACAAGGTAAAAACACTTAACTAGCTCAAAAAGGAATGTGATAGATGGAAAGTAACTGCTGCACAAAGGGACTATGCTTCAGAATGACAGTGGGTTAGTCTGAGATTTTATGCAAATTAAGAGAACTGTATTTGTAGCTACCATATCAGATATGCTGGTGGATAGATACAAACACTTCAGTAAAAAGAAACAGCATTGTAAAAAGCAGTAGGGTGATAATGGAAGTGAATTTGTGCATTAAAAATGTTATCAACCTGCTTTGAAAGCAAAACTTGTCTCCATGTGGACTTCAAATAGTTCACTAAGTCTGATGCATTCTTATTAAAAAGAAAACAGAATAAACATATACAAAAAAAAAAAAAATTGAAATTGGGAATCTTGAAAAGAAAAACACAACCTGACTAAGTTTATGGTTTTTTTTGTTTTGGTGTTGTGTATTTTTCTTGGTTCAGAAAGATGTTCAGTTTGGAGAGATAGAAAAAAAAACATTAAAAACCACTTATATGTAAGTAGAAAGAGTATCTTTTTTTTTTTTTTTTTCCCTCCCATGTATGAAAGCAGGGGTTTTATGCATACTACAAATATTATGAGACTGTAAGAATTAGAAATATATAGTCCTCTCTGTGCCTAGGACACACACACAATACTTGCCCTATAGAACTTTTAGAAAATATTGTTACATTTAATCATGCAAAAAATAGTGCTGATGGAAAAGTCACACAGAAAAACCAGTCTTTCAGTTCTGCTGAAATGAACCATACATTTAAATTACTTTTTACAGACATTATTACATGCTCTTGTTTGCTTTCTCTTATGGGCTTCTTTTAGCCCACATCACACAGGGGTTTCTGCACAGATTAGAGGGGTACTGGGTGCAAAGGGCTGAATATAGCTGCGTATTTGCCCCACTGAGTTCGCAGAACTCTACCAGGAATCTGGTCAGACACACTGACCTAAAAAACTGACTGTGAGATGACACCAAAACTGTAAATGTTATTCAGAATGGGATGTAGTTATGGGATTATACAATCCAGTGATGTGCCTTCTTACACAATGCCAGTTATTTAGCCCTAATCATGTCTTTTCAGAAATTGTATTGCAAATTTAAGGGTGTTCAGAGAAGAGTGAAAAGAATGATGAGGAAATTGGAGGGGAAAAAATCACACGTCAGGAAATGCAGAAAAGTCTGAGGTGTCTTCGGAGCTGGAGAAGATGTAAATCAGATAATTCTTTTTGATTACAGTGGGATTAGAAACTGTTTTAAGCAGGGACTGTTTTTTTGTTCTAAGCATCTGTCATTGGGTTTCCTGACAAGTTACTCATAACAACAACAAACTCTATACAGAAGGCAGAACAGTGAATTCCATTTTCCTGTCTGTAAACTCTTTGGAAGTTTAATGGGAATTTAACAAAGAACTGTGAATTCAAAAATGTCAAAAGATAATGATTCTTAATGTATCTTAATGTAGAACATGTTGTCACATCATGGTTTTAAGTTAAGTAGTTAACTAGACTCAAAGACAACTGGACATTTGTAAGAACAGTAACAATTAAGAGTGTGTTATACAGTTAAAAGCTTCCAAAATAGAAACTTAACCTTTCAAAGCTGGTTGTCAATTTAATTAGTATGAAATCTGTTTGGACCTATAAAGAGGGGAAGGACATTAGGAAGTTTATCCATCTATTCTGGAATTCTTGTACTTTCTCCCATGTTAGTACTGAAGTGAAAGTATGCAATAAAATGGAGTATGCATTTGAATAAATTTGGAGATATATTCCATCACCAGGAATATACATGGCAGACATATTCTTGCTCATAACATTTCTTATGAGAAAACAGTAAAACAGCATCTTTTAAACTTCAGTAGGAAATCACACCTAGATGTTAGGAAGTATGTCTAAATACTAATTTGCATATATCTTAATATATTTTAACATTAAACAAATATAATTTCTCTCATTGAAGGTGTTTTAAGAAAAATACTAATAATTTCTAGACAATTAGAACATTACTGGTGAATGCCTTATTTCTTAAAATGTATGTAAATTAATATTCCATATATATGCATCTACTGTCCAAAGTTGACCTTTATCTCCTTATAAATTCATTTGAGATGTCATAATTCTTTCATTGGTATTTGGTTTATTAAGGAAGTAGGTAATCTATTTTCTGCTCTAGAGATGTTTTCGTTTTTTTTTTTCAAATTTGTATCTCTGTTGGTCTGCCAAGCTCTTATAATTAGCTTGTTTTGTGCCTTCTAAAATAGTAAGCAAAATGTCCATGTTTATTAATTATTCACAGAACATAAAACAGAGATTAAACAAAAATACTCGCATTCTTTTCACATGGATTTTTCATTATGTTAACTTATCTGAATTATTGTGGTGTTTTGTCCCATTGAAAATAAAAGATAGAGTTGCAACTTGATTTGACTATTGGACTGTGTATATTATAGCCAAAGTGCAGAAAAGAATCCATCTCTGTGGACACCTTAATTTATTTTTCATAGATTAAAGTAGGTAGTAATGAAAATGTTTTCTTCTTTCTTCCTTTCTTTAGTTGACTGGCTCATTTTTAATAAAAATTTAACTTTAGGAAGTATGGAAACAATGAATAGTTTGTATGCAGAGTTTGCAATAGTAATATTTAACTATTTTTAAGAATAAGAGTTATGAGTATGAGTATTTACTTTCCAATTTATATTTCAGATTTCTGTATATTTTAATTATAAATTGTTGATATGAATGTGCTATTTTTAAAATGCATTGGCATTTTTTTATAATTACACTGCTGGCCTGTCTTTAATATTCTCTTTACTCTGCAAGACTCTTTCTTGACAGCTTCCAGCAATAAAGCCAAAAAAACCCCAAACCCAACAAAGTAAAAAAAAGAGACATGAAAGGGTTTTTTAGGGATCCATGCAATTAATTTTCCTCAAAGACCTGTTCAAATTAGCTTTGTAGGTCATGAAAAGAGGAATGACCAAGTAGAAAGTTATTCTAGGACTGGCAGCAAAAAACCACATCCTACAATCTGATAGCACACACTAAGCACTAAAATCCCTAGCTCTGCAAACCAGGACAACTGTTAGTACTGATAACAGTTGTCAGTACTTTTAAACCCATGGAAAGATTTGTTTGCTAGGCATTTTTAAAAACATGTCAATAATGGGAAAATTCCTTTGGGAAAAGAAGAGTAAATGACCTCCAACTAAAATTATGGTAAACTGACATTTGCTTTGCTTTCCCTCAGGGCAATGAGGAATTAAAGAGCAAAACAAGTAGGTTAAATGTGAGTTTGGATACAGTTATTCTACTGTGCAATCATAAGAAATAACTACACATCAATTTATCCTATTGATTATGTTAGAATTGTAAATTAATTTGTGGATGGTCTGAGGCATTCATTTTATTATGCTGTAACTAGGTCTCTAGGATTACAATAACCTGTTAGTTCAGTCATAATCTGTAAAGTGAAACTAAAAAGGCATGACAGACACAGCTGTCTGAGATAAATCAGTATGCATTTTTTGCCTAGTCTTAAAACTATGAACTACTTTTGATCAACCATCTTGTAGGAGTATGTATTCAATACAACTGCCTAAAAACATATAGTTATGTTCAGTCAGCACAGTATTACCAGCCTACATTGTCACAACTTTAATGTTTTGGAGTCATTCCTTAAGTCGTTAAGCTCGTCAAGCAACTGAATGTGTATGCCTGTGTGCTAGTGATAGTGGTTAAACATTAACCTCTTTTCCTTTTGTATTACCAAGGGGACAACAAAATCAAAAGAAGAGATATATTCTTTGTCAAGCTCTCTCTCTCTTTCAGCAGATACAGGCATAAATCTGGCAATTTCCATAGAAAAACTGCATCTTGGCACAAGCAATAGAAGGGAGAATTTTGTTTACTAATCAAATCAAATTTATTAATCCTTGCCATGATAATTCTGATTACTACCTGTAGTAACACATTCTCTACTGAAAAACAGCAGACTGATAAGGAAAATAAAAGGCCCGGGTTTGGTTTGATTTTTTTTTTGGGGGGGTGAGGTATTTTGTGTGTATTTTTGTTGTTGCTGTTGTTAAAAAAAATTACTTTCCACAGGATCTCTTTTTTTCCCCCCCCCCCCCTAGTCCCCATCCAGGCCTTTTCTCCAAAATAACAATCCAGGACTTTATTCTTTTCTTTCCTTTTGCTCCTACTATTTTTGTTTATTTAATTTTTTCACCTCCAACACCCCTAGTCTGACGGCAGTATATGTTCTCTTTCAATACCTCATGTTAAGATCACAGCTATAAAATTTTCATTCTCCTAGGGATGCAATAAGCTTTACCAGTAGGGCACATATATGAGACATATTCTCATTATCCATTCCTCGGGAAATTTGCTTTTCAAAACAAGGAAAGACTAGGAGCTTTACTTTTTTAATTGCATCCAGTAGCTCCTGGAAAATTTACTATTTTGTTATCAGCCCTAGCCCATCAAAGTGCCTAAAGAGGTGTTCAATGCATGAGACATAGCTGTTCAAGCCTATTCAATAGTCATGGAAAAGTGTCAATAATTAAAAATAATCTTGTAGGTTTAAACTCTGATGTTTAAGCCTTAGTTGCTCACTTTGTAAGAGATCTATAACCTTTCAACTAAACTTCTTGCTACATATTGAAACCTATAGAGCTTATTGCTGTTTAATATTGACCAATTTCTCCATTGAATATCACTGATAGACCATGTCAGTGTCTCATGAGGAGGAAAAAAACCAAAGAAACAACCAACACAGAAACAGAGGCTTTTCTTCCATCTTTCTAGAGATGTCTGTCATTAATACATATATACTAGTGACAGATGATTAAGATTTTATTATAGACTGCTTCGGGTATGCTTAGCATTTCCATTGTGAGATTCATTATATATGTGCATAGGTTTTAAAGGACAGTAAGAAAACTATACAATTTAATACTGAGTTTCAAGACATTTCCAAAGTTAGAAGCTCACTTAAAATATATTAATTTAGAAACTTTGGTATTCAGTATTATACAGAAACTAGTATGGGACTGCTTTAGGAAAAGTACCATTCCAAAGAATAATGACAGCACAGTTGATTTAGGATGAATACTTTTAGTGCCATTTGCAAGAAAGGGTAAAGATGAGTATTCATGTAAAGGTAGTAGTAATTGATGGCTTTTATTATTGCAGATGAATGCACTTTACTGTCTGTAGACAAGGACTTGAAAAAATTATTTAACAAAGCAACAAATGTAAGTGTAAAGCACCACTCCACAAACTTCCTTTTTGAGTGCCTGTCAGACTTCAGTTTGTTTTTTCACACAATGTGATGAACATTTTGATGTTGTTTTAATTCCTAAAGGACAAAAAAAAATTATTTCCATGTCACAACATCATGTATGTTCAGTATGTTTTTGCTTTACTTCTCACTCCATTGTTAGAAATAATTAAAATGTTTCAAAGGAGAGTATGTCATATATAGCTGCCTTGATCTGAAAAAAGCTCACATAAAATAATGGTAATGTTTCAGGGATACTATATGGAGTCAGAGAAGCTGCAGGGCCAAATGGTTTGTAGCATGGATGCAGCAAGCCTGATCCAAGAGAGGTTATTGCTAAGCACTGTGGACATGGACTCCTCCATGCTGTCTGTCTTGAAGGGCATGATTTTCTAGAAATCTGTGCAAAGCCATGTATCTCAGTCATGCACAGTGAATATTATGTTTTAAATATCTTTCCAGTAAGAATCAAATAAAAGGGTAGGTTTTAAAAAAATGGAATTGTAATGTTTAATTTAAAACATGGAAAATTAGTGTCCCAGTATGGCAGGATAGGATAAAGCCTCATGGCTGGCTTCAGTTTCTTTTGGACTCTTTTCTGTGCAGCAAAGCCAGAAAGGCTGTTGCAATCTACTCACTGTCACCAAAATTACTATTTTTTTTCTAAAGTAATAATAGTAATATGATAATAACTCTTATTGTACACATACAGGAAAGACATTAGAGGATAGATTATTTTCCATCATTTGCAACTCTTATTTTTCACAAGTTTGTAAGAGAAGATGCTTTAACTTAAATTAAAAGAATAATACTAAGCATGTCATATAGTGGAATATGTGCTTCTGAGCTTCATTTTCATTACTTATTTTAAGCTTGTCTACATGTGTGACAGCTCCATATTTGAAACACACATAGATGGTAATGCCACCATTCTTGCCTTGGATATTTTACTGGCTCTTTTCCCTCTAAGCTAGAGTTGAGTACTAAAGACATACATCTGGTGTGTTTGTGCAGCACTTAGCAGAAGTAGAATCGCAGAATTATTGAGACTAGAAAAGACCTCTGAGATCATCAAGTCCAGCCTATGTCCCAACACTACCACATCAGCTCCCTCTGCAGCTGTCTTATCCTCTGGCAGATCGACATTCCACCCCAACTTGGTGACATCTGTGAATTTACTAAGGATAGACTCAACCTCCTTGTCTAGGTCATCAATAAAGATGTTGAACAGTACCAATCCCTGGGGGATACCACTAGTCACCAGATGCCAGCTGGATGCAGCACCATTCACCACCACTCTATGCCCAGTCATCCAACCACTTTCTAACCCAGCAAAGGGTGGACCCATCCAAGCCATGGGCTGCTAGCTTTTCCAGGAGGATGCTGTGGGATACTGTCAAAAACTTTGCTAAAGTTGAGGTAGACCACATCAACAGCCTTCCCCTTGTCTACCAGATGGGTCACTCAGTCATGGAAGGAGATGAGATTGATCAGGCAGGACCTTCTTTTCCTAAACCCTTGTTGGCTGGGCCAGAACCCCTGGTTGTCTTCTACATGCTGCTTGATGGCACTCAGGATAATCTGCTCTATAACCTTACAGCCACCGAGGTCAGGCTGACAGGCCTATAGCTCTCCAGATACTCCTTCGGGTCCTTCTTATGGATGGGTGCCAAACTGTCCAACCTCCAGTCATCTAGGACCTCTCCAGATAGCCAGGATCAGTGATAAATGAGAGCGAGTGGCTTAGCCAGTTCTTCCGCCAGCTCCCATGGCACGCTAGGATGAATCTCCTCTGGACATACGGACTTGGGATCAAAGTGGCACAGCAGGTCACTAACTACTTCCTTCTGGATTACAGGAGGGGTATGCTGATCCCCATCCCTGTCTACCAACTCAGAATCCCAGTTGCCCTGTGGACAGACACTTTTTTTTGTTAATGACTGAGGCAAAGAAGAAATGAAGCACCTCAGCCTTTTCCTTATCTTCCATTACTATGTTCCCCACTTTATTCAGTAAGGAAATTTTCCATGATCCTTCTTTTGTTATTCATGTATTTATAAAAGCACTTTTTATTATCCTGTACAGAGAGGACCACATTAAGTTCTAACTGAGCTTTCGCTTCTCTAATTCTCTTTCTGCATGACCTTACAATATCCTTAAATGCTTCAGCGACCACTGATCGCTGCTTCACTCGCGCACTGCTCACACGCTGCCGAGAAGGTGCCGATCTGGCCGCTTTTAAATTTGCATCGTGCCCACACGCCCTGCCCGTGCCAGCTGCAGGGATAACCCCAGAGGAGCCCTTTGCCGACCTTTTTGGTCGCGATATCACTCTCCCCCGTTCTGGTGATGGGGTTGCGCCACACACCACGTGTAGCCCGACTTGAGAGAAAAAAACAAAACAAACCAACCACTCCGTGCAGGTCCTGCCGCTCTGAAACAAACACCCCGGCGCCGGCTCTGCTGCTCCAGCTCTGAAGGCTCCTCCCAGGGAGTGATCAGTAAGATCTCCTTGGAGTCGTTTAAATCGCCCGCTGTGGCTGCGGCTCCGCCCTTACTTGGCCCCACCTCCTTCGCAAAGGATGCCGGATCAGCTGGGGGCTTGTACCACTCGCCACGTGTAGTCCGGCTTGAGGAAAACAAACCCCGCAGCGCCGGTCTTGCCGCTTCGGCTCGGAAGGCTGCTCGCAGTGAGTGATCTGTATGTATTTTTCCTTCTAATGTTGTTAGTTTAGGAAGCAGGCCAATGAAGACATGATATTGTAGCTTTTACCCCGCACCATAAAATCCGATGAAAATACTGGATTCTGTGTCAAACTGCTGTTATTTAGTCTTAATCATAGTCCCAGGCTGGTGTTCGTGGGGGCTGCTGACCCATTTGTTCCCCCGAGACCATGGTTATTGTGTCCATGTCTATTTGGATTACCTGTGAATGAAGAATATAGAATATCAATGGTGCATTTTTCATCTTAATGCACAGACTGGGTGGGAACCATGGCATGTTTTACCACAGAAAAAGCAATCGACCATCTACAGACAGACCTGCCATTTGATAAAGACTTTGTAATCCATAGAAAAGGCTTTCATGGTAGATTAAAATGATTTTCTTTTGTCAGCCTTTAAAAGCCACTGTACACTGACGGCAGAAGTTTATTTAGGGGAAGCAGTACACAAGGACATGAAATTAGATAAAAATTTAGATGTCTACATGAGGTCGACTAGGTCCTAATTTTGTCTTAATAAGAAGTTGTGGAAAATCCTTGATCTAATTAATGACTAAATATCTACATATATTTATAAATTATCAAGGAGGGGTTTGGTTTGGTTTGCTTTCCATTTGTACACTTTCTCAGAAGACAGTAGCTCTGTATTGCATACATAAAAAATTCCCATGTCAATGTCATTTTAAACAGTAAACTAACATGACTGTAAATTAAATCTTAGTACAGTGAGAAGACTGTTACAATAAAAAAGTTGAAAATAGAGGAAAGGCTTTTAAATTTATGCTTTGAAATCTGTTAAAAACAAGTTTCATTGCATTTGTTGTCTTTTGGGAGATTTGAATATAAACTTGCCAAATGTTCTAGCTATTAGATCATGTTATTCAGACTATGATTTATTCCGTATTGTTTTAAAGGAGCAGATTCATATAGTTTGTGCAAACAAATCTAATATACATATATAAAAGGAAATGCACTGTGTCTGATTCTAAAGCTACAATTGTTACTCTTTGCTTTTTTCCAAAAGACTTCACGGACATTCTATGTGTACTTTTTGTTACGGTTATAGTTAATAGTTTGTGAGGCTTACAGCACCTTCCTCAGTACCAGATACCAAGTCTCTACAAGCTGATGCTTGCGTAGGTGCACTTGTATTTGGCTGCTGAAGAAGCAGTGGGCAAAAGAGTTCTCTGTAAAAACCTCAGAGGTTTCTATTCAACGTGGTGGTGAGGCATAGTGACCTCTAAGGAGCAGTTTGAGCAACGAAAGACTAAGGGTATGAATAGTACAAGTATAGTACAAATAGTACAAATTTTGAGTCCTCAGCATCAGGTAGCATATCAGCTCTTTTTGTTTATTTGCTATTTAATGCCAGGAGGTATAACCAGGATTTATGCTTTTTTGGGTGGAATAGCTTGACAGATGAGAGGAAGCTTGAACAAATGTCTTTCCCTGGCTGCTATATTCATGTTTGCTGATACTTTCTGAATGGAGGGATGGGTGGCAAGTTCTCTATCAGACAATATGGATATAATCCTGTAGGCAAGCAACAGAGCAAGTGATGGGACAGCAAGCCTCAGGACACCGACAGTAGACTATCTGTAACTTGACTAAAGACCTGATTCTTGAAAACCCCAAGGAGTATGTAGACAGCAAGGCCTCTTAGGTGAGAGAAATAAAGATTCCCTAGGGATGAAGATAGAATTATGCAGTTTGTAACAACTCTGGAAGCCATAAAAAACTCCAAGAGTGATAAATTTGCAGGCCTTAGACTGAAACTTTCTCACATGGCTTATCTGAACAAGTTTCTACTTCTAATCAAGTGTGAAAAGTGGGGTTTTTTGGGTCTTTGCCTTTTTTTTTTTTTTTTTTTTTGTTAATGTGTAAAATTAAAAGGAGTTTAGTTTTTAGCAAAATGGGATAACAGAGTTACAAATATAAGGAAACATAATAAAACATTATCAAGACAATGCTTTCCCTTCAAGGCATTCCTTGCTGCTACACAGAAATATCTCCTGTGTTGTAGTTCTTGTTTGTTTATGTTGGGAAATGACCTTCATTTCATCCTGTGCCATCTACATACTCTTCCTCAAAACTGACTTCCTTGGCCACTGTCTACCACTTTCACCCCAATATCATTAAATAACTCTGATGTGCAAGTGAAACATTCAAATAGTTTCTTCTAAATAAGTGACCTTTCATATTAATTTAAAATGGGCACTACTATTGTACATTAATTCAGGTGCAAGTATCTTGATACGTGGAGGACCCCTTGTATTAGGTGTTCCTTATTACTGCATTATAATACTTCTGATATCTGGACCAAGTTACTGTATAGTGCAAATGCTCTGAAGTGGTGGTTGGTTGTTTTTTTTTTTTCACTAATTATCACAAGATTTTGACTTGAAGTTCAGACTTACATTATGTTTTTTTGGTTAGTCTTTCTTTATAATGCATTATCTTTCTAGTTTATAATATTGGTTTTAGAAATCATATATCAAAGGAAACATTACCTGTAGAATCAGCTTACTATCTCCATATTTGACAGCTTGCCACAACTTCTCACTGAGCCAAATATGATACATTAAATCAATAGATGAAATGCGATGAGTAATGAGGTAGTTAGGAGTAACACCACATCACATGCTATTAGGTCGAGTAGATAACCACACCTCTCAGTAAGTGTCCTGGGTTCATCTAGGCTAGGGTTAATTTTCACCAGAAACTCTGAGGTGGCCACAGCCAGGATAGACAACCGAACCAGCCAACGGGTTATTCTATACCATACTGATGTCGTGCCTATATTTCCTTCTTGTCCTTCCCATCCCACCAGGTGGGGTGTGTGTATGTGTGTGGGGTGATGAGAGATGGGGGTTGTTGTGTGAGTGGCCACATGATGCACAGCTCCTGTCTGGGTCTAAACCACAGCAGTGTTCTGCTGAGCACAGCAAAAATGCATAATGCAAAACTGACTCTGCCCTAAGAAGAAAACTTAGATATTGTGAGCATGAAAGGTGTTGAAGATAGACATATGGGGTAGGAGATAAAGTCTGTTTATGGCAGGAACCTGTCTAGACTCTAATTAAGCTACCTCTGAGGTCATTGGGTCATAGGGAGAGGAGAGGGAAGGAGAGATTGAGAGGTAGAGATGGGTTCAGAATTTTAGTCTGTACTGGTGTCTTAAATACTTATTGTGAGAAGCTCCTTTTCGTCTTCATTGACGGGAGACAGAGCCCAGGCAGCTAGCATAGACCTGAAGCCTTAAACAGTTGATTTTAGGTGAGCGACTGAAGAAATATAAACATTTCTACCACAGTAGGATTGGATGATATATAAACAGTTTCACTCTGCAGAAAGTAAACAAATATTTGTTAATGTCCACACATGTAATGCCAACAGTCAAGCTATGGACAGGAATGTTGAAGGCATATTTGTCCTCCCTCTTTCGGGAACATGGAGAGACCTTGTTACAGGCTATGTGATCACTTCTTCAAAGCTTTGGGCCTCAGTTGTTTTCTTCAAAATAGAAACAAAATAATTATTAAGTACTTAAGACATTTGAAATATCTTAGTCTGTGTATGCTGCGATTTTTGTTGGTTACATGAACAAATGTGTTGTGCTATTACATGATGCAGGGAAAAGCCTGTGTAAGCAAAATTAATTAAAAAAAAATGAGGACTTAAATAGAAGATATTTTAGTCTTCTTTAGTTATTTAGACATTTCAGCCATTCAAAAGAAAAAAAAGTTGGTTCTTGGAAAATATACAATTGCTCTATGTCATGCACCATTTACTTAGATATAGATCATTAATAATTCTCTGCTTTGTTCTGCTTACATGCAAAGGATTTTCTATTCTAACTACTCAAACAATTAAGGTCCATAATTGTAATGGGTCTGTGTTTGCTAGCTTTTTTATTATAGAAGTGGCTACTAGGAGATATATTTCATGTACGTTACATATTTAGAGACCATCTGTTGTGAAAACATTTCCTGCAGGGAGAATTTATCAACATCTGACTTCAGCTACATTTATCTTCTGTTACTTAGTAAAATGATATAATACAAAATTTTAACTGCAGCAACTGATACTGATAAAATTGTTTGTTCTGATAGAGATGAACTCTCTTAATAAGGATTTCAAGATTGTTGTATAGAGTGCTGATTTCTGTCCTTTCCAGAGTAAGAGAAATTTGTACTATGAACAAAGCTTCAGGTGTTCAACTGTTTTTCCCTGAAATATGGTCACCCATATAATAAAAAAAAGAAAACCTAGAAAAGTCCTAATTATATTTGTACTGTACATTTCCAAAGTAGCAGAGTATTGTTACAGTTAAAGAAATTCCAACATTTCAGAGGCAGTGAACCTGGGACACTGATATTAATTCTCACATAAAGCTTACTTGGATCCTCTTTCACTTCCTAAACTACTAACAGTGGAAAAAATATCTGTTGTATAATCATCACAACAGATTCGTAATTCATAATGCAGAAATACAATGTTCTAATGCAATTTTTCCTTTACTAATGGGTATTGAAGGAGAGAATTTTGACCTTATGTAACATCGTGTTTTCTTTACAAATACTCTTTAATAAATAACAGTAACAGTAGCCATAGCAATAATAATAACCTTGTGTAAATGCATAGTAAAATATCTACAGACAAATGAAACAGTTCTCTCAAAAGGCTAGTAAATGTGAGAAAATTATAGGTACAGGAAGGTACAAATAATATGTGAAAGAAAAACTTAGTTTAGAAACAAGTGATAATTTCTCTTCTGTAGTTTTATACCCTGTTGACTTGAATAATGTGTTTTCATGTGATATTTAGATGTGTACTGAACTTTATGTCCTATAATTGCTTATCTAGTGGACAAAGAGAAACACATAATGTTGATATGTACCAGAATTTAGATATCTAACATTGGACTGAATTCCTAACTAACCCATCTCTGACTGGCCTGTGACTTACATTTTTAGGACTGTATCACTAAGCAATGAAACACTAGGTTTATTTTATGTAATCTCACCTGAGAGAGATAGCCTCACCTTATAACAGATAATACATTATTTTTAGGTTAAAAGGTGTTATTTCCTTTTTTTAATAATAATAAAGTAGTTTGTATATACATAACTTCAATAGAAATCAGACATTCCTGAGTTGTTTTCAGGGCTGTAGCCCAGATGACATTTTCCATTAGTTTAATTAGGTGGTTCTACATTCACTGCTGTTCTCTGAAATTTGTTTGGATTTTCTGCCTGTTTGTTTGTTTATTTTAGGACTAACAGGGATTTTTCTTCTTCCAACATGCTTGCTTCAGTAGTAATCTGTTTTAATGTTGATTTCAAAAAAAATATTTTTAAGGCAGTCCATGCTAAGAAAGGTATGAGGAAAAGACATGGGTATGAAAAGAGCCTGCAAATCAAGAGGAAAGAAAGATACTTACAGAAGGTGTACTCAAAACCTGTGGAAGGGGGGTGGGGGGGGTAAGTATCAGTGAATAAAATGTATGCCTGACTTTCTTTACAGCATCAGTTTCTAGTAAAGTGCTTTTAGGCCCACCCACAACCTGTATGTTTTTTTTCCCACTGTTACTACTCTTTTTTTTTTTTTTTTTTTTTTTTTTTTTTTTGTTGGTTTTTGGTTTTTGTTTTTTTTTTTTTTGGGATTTTGGGAAATATGAGAGAGTTTGTTG
>JANIJG010008083.1:18677-51563 GCA_024611175.1 Megaceryle torquata | reverse complement strand
CTGGCAGGGGGGTTGGACTCGAAGATCTCCAAGGTCCCTTCCAACCCCTGACACCCTGTGATACCTGTGATACTGCAGTAAGCGTACAAGTGAAAGAACAACCTTCTTAAGTCATTATTGTGCTGGCAAAGATATTTCAGTTTAGATGAATTAGTTTTAAGAAGTGCAAAATCAAGTTTCAGCAGATGTGATGAAGCCTTTCTATTGCTTGGTCCTTCCTTTCATGATAAAGAGGAACTTTTATGCCTTGTTATGTACAGCAGAGGAAAGAAGGCAAATGGGGGTCCAGCATTACAGGTTGGAAGTTTTGCATTTACTTAGTGCTCATACAGCAGAATCACTGATGGATTTCAGACCTGAGTGATGTATTGTGTTTGTGCCTATAGGGTTTTGGATCTGAAGATGGGCAGATGGTATCTTGCAAAGGATACATGGCCTTTGCTTTCAGGTCATCACTCTGCTAATGAATGTGATACTTCACCCCGAACATCAGCTGATTGTGCTGTTAGGAACTTCTGCAGTCATTCTCTGTATCTCCTTTTTGGGGGCTGTTTGGAGTAGGATCTGCTTGTTCAGGTGACAGAGCAAACTCTGTTAGCATTAGAGATGCTGCAATTCAAGAAAATGACTTATAAAATATAATTGTTCCTTTACATTATAAAAAGAGTTGTTTAGAATCAGCTGAGGAATGTAGAGCTTTACTGCTGCCGCAGTTGGGTAGGTGGAGGTCTTTAGTCAGGGACCTTGTGTGGACTCCACCATGCAGTTGCCTGCATGGGACAGGTTACACAACTAGAAATCTTATTTGGCTTAGATATGAGCACTGAAGCAGCCTCATAAAGTTTTGCAAGGGCAGAAGGAAGTAGCTATCGACCCCGTGATGTTATTTTTAGAGATACTTTTGTAGTAGAGTCATGTCAGTTTGCTTAGACCATGCACATACTGTCCCACCACAAATGCTCCACCTGGGACTTCCTTGCTCAGTGCTGGAGTACTTTTGAAGTTACATGGGCACTGGTATGTAATTCTTAATTCAACTCAGTTACAGCAGAGTTTTTAGTGCATTGAATAAATGCACTAAAATGAGTCTTACAAAATACTTCGGTATCTCTGTCACTAAGATTATGTGTTTTTGTCTTGCCTCGCAGACAGGGAAAAACGTAAACTTTGGGCAGTTATGGAGTAGAAATGCCATAATTATATATACATACATGCGGACCCCTCTTGGTGTTTCCAGAAACTGTTGCCTTCCAGTTCTAAGATATCCATCTTTGAAGTTTCTAAATTACAGATGTTCTTACAGACACAGTGATTGTGGATTTGTGGATTTGTCATAGTCTATGAATTACTGCATTAAACCTGCAGATAGCGGTGGCATATAGCAAGGTTTAAATGCGGTTATCACCAGCAAGGAAAGAAAATAGCTCACAGCTACTATTCCCAAAGTAAATAACCAAAAAAAGCAGTGATATATTGTTTCACATCAGAATTGCTTTTAAGAAAAAAAAAAAAAAAGTTCCTTAATTTTGTAGTAAAATTATGACATTTGTTTCCCTTTCACCATATTTGTGCTTTGGTGGGAGAGATTTGATGCTTCACAGAAAATTCATTGGGCAAGAAAACTATATTCCCCGTCCTACCCAAAACACCCTCTTGTGTAAGGCTGAGTAGGAGTCTGTGGCTCTGATATACTTCTGCTTTTTGTAGCATGACTGTTTTCTGCCACAGTATGCTTTCTGAGACATAGATGCTTTGCCATCTGAGGGGATGTCACACCATGATTGCTAACTTTGCTCAGTATTTTAAATTAGCCTGGAGGGGGGGAAAAAAAAAAAAAAGACAGTCGGACCTAAAAATACACTGAACTTGTTTCTGAAGGAGGACCTTGAGTTGAAACTCTTTTTTTTTCTTTTCTTGTTGACACATTGGTAACATGGTGATATAACCAAACACCCTCCAACTCTATGAGGAAATGCTCATCTCCTCCTTTTAGTTCCCGAGTTGTCCTCCATGACGTTAGCTTCACCAGCATGAGAAAACAAAAGTCATGCCAGATGAAAGAAAAGCTCCATCACCTCCTGACCTCGCATCTCATGCTGGCATTTCTCATGCACACAAACCAGGGATTGAAGTTAATGAGCCTTATGAGTGTTCAGTGAATTTGGGATTAAGCTTTTTAATCTTCAATGCTGCGGGTAAGGGTTTGACTGCCACCTCTGGCTGCCCCGACGCCATGTGCTGCAGCGGGAGGCAGGTGATGCTACCAAAACAACTGATATTAGGGCCCATATGCCAACTGCTTTACAAAGGCAATGCAGAAGATGTTTTCTGCCCTAGGCAGGTTATTTTAAAAACAGAAGAAGATAGTTCTGTATAACCGTATTTTAACAAACGTGTCAACCTGTCCTGGCTAAGGAAATTATAGATGAGTTGGCATCAGATTTCGTTCTTTAAAAACAGTTCAGTGATACCATTGCAAATGGCTTATAAAGGATGCACCAGTCTGTGTGTTACACTGAATGAAAGCGACTTTCTAAATAAAACATTACTGGCACTACACTTTCTCTTAACCAGGACTGACAAAGTGAAGAGATAAGCTTGTCATTTTTTCCTGAATGTATCCCACTGAGCAGAGTGACTGCAGAGCAGTAAGTGCTGGCTTTTTGGCAATTGGATATAACCTGGATAACTGGAAATGAAATGTTTGTGCTATGAAATGCTTCTTACAACAGATATACAAAGGCTTGGACATATTTTTCCAAAATAACATCTTGTTAATGAATAAAGCCATCCAATATGAATACAGATATCATCTAATCTTCCTGTTGCATTGCTTTTGTGCTGATTAATGCCATCACCTCTATGCCAGTCTTAGTTGTGCAATCATAACTGCAGTCACTGCCTTGCATGGTGTACATTTTTAACATTAAACTGTCTGCTGAAAATTAGTAGCAAAAAGGTCAAGACATGCAAAATCTATGTTCTCTTGATGATGATGTACTTTTCTATTTATATGGTACAGATACTTAAAGAGCAACTAACTGAAGTCAGAAGTAAGTTTCAAGAGCTGCAGGCACTTCCCTCAGTAGTGCCCAGTAGGCACTAGCAGAGTTACTTGCACTTGGTTATAGGCATGTAACTTTAGTCCTCCTGTAGTTTCTTATGGGTTCATTTTTGGAGTTGATCTTTTGAAGTCATTATGTGTAATCATCCAGCACGACAGGGAGGAAAGAGGTATTTGAAGATAGAGGGTAGAGAGTGTAAAACAACAAAATAAGTTGTAGCCTCGATTTCAGCTTGAGCATGGCTGTTAGGGTTATACCACAATGGCACATAGTCTTACTTTTTTATGCACTAATTTAATGACCTGTATTGGGATTTTTGCTATTAAGTGTAGCATATCTTCTATCCTTCTCTTCCACTTCCATTTTTAAAAAGATTTTTTTAAGGTTTTGTTTTTTTTTTTTTCTCAGCATTTCCTCATTAAAACCAACCATTAAATATTCTAGTGAGGCATAGGTGAAGACCATGGGGTTTTTTGTGTCTACTATTCCAATTTTCAAAGTGTTCTTTTTTTTTTTCCCTAAAAGAAAAGCATATACATGTACAGAAAATTATTGTAATTCAGTGATAAGGTCCAGTTTATTCGGTTCAATTTATTAATTTTTTTACAAGCTGCCACCCTCTGCTTTAAAGGACAAAGTCATGTTTGCAAGTGCAGTCCAGCTGACAGCCGGCACATGGTTTTGCTGGGGGCTGCAGCAGTGGGGACTGAGGCTGTGAGCTGTGGGAGCCACACCACTGTGGTTCAGCAAGCAGCATGTGGCCAGCATAGCCATTCTGCCAGCAGCATCTGTGTGGGTGTGATTTGTTGCTTGCAAATACATTGAGGTCTGTGTCAAAATGGGTTTGCAGCACACTCCTTTGGCTTTACTGGTGGCAGTTTGGAGCGGGAGATGCTGAGACCTCTTCTTCCTGCCCATCCCCAGTGTGTGCAACAGCAAAAGGACTGGGGAAATGTGAGGCTGGCAAAATGCCCACACTCCCTGGAGAAATGTCACTGGCATCACAGGAGAGTAGGTGGTGTGATTCTGGTGAGTTGTTTTGGGTGTCCGTCTTCATATTGACATTGCTCTTCTCTGCCTCAGGTTTGACTGTTAACTACCACTGTTTTTTTCTTGAATGCTTGTTGTCCCCAGACTAAACCAGCATGGAGCTGGCTTTTCTGGTGTACTGCCGTGCAGGGCAAAGCACTCCTTATAGAGGTACCACATACATTAGCAGGGCAACACTTGCAAGAGAAAGGCTTATTCAGCAAAACAATGTCTTTCTGTTTCACCAGGTGAAATAAGGAGTACCAGTAACCATCTCAGGAGTGTGGGCTTTTGATGGTACAACAGTGCTGGTCCCAAGCTTCACGAGGGCAGACACGTTAGCCAGATGCTGTAGTGTATCGTGGGAGGGAGGGGGTGCTGTGGCTAAAATGAAGGCATTGTGTCCCTCAGCCCTGATGGATTTTCTGTACAGAAAGTTGCAAAGCTTCAAATGCTGTAAGATAAAAGCTGATGTAAGCACTCTAGTAGCTGCTGGTCACCAAGAAGGCAATGCACAGCACAAGGTGTGTGTTTGAAACACAAGCCTTCTGTGTTTGTGGAAAAAGCCCTAGAGAGAGAAATACTGGAAAAGGCAGAAAGCTGCTGAACAAGCCATTGCAAGCTCAGGCTTTTATTCCTCAAGGTCTTCCCCCCCCCATGCCTCCCCCACCTTGATATGTTTAAATTGCTGAATTCCTTTATGCTTCTCAAAAAAAAAAAAAAAAAAAAAAAGAAGTTTCACTCAAGTGATTTTAATTATTTTGCTTCTAAATGTGTAGTTGTAGTATGAGGCCTGTAGGTAGGTAACTGCCGTCCATCAGCTTGGCAAGGTCTGTCCTTTCTGTCCTTTGAGGGGTGGCTCCAGGTATGTCAGCTGCATTGGAAGTTGTTTATCAGCTTGGTGTCCTGAAAATGGGACTGTAATACCTGTCATAATAAACAAAGCATTTTTTTAGCAAAAAAAAAAAAAAAAAAAAAAAAAAAAAAGTCTGTACCTTGCAAGTATATTTCACACTGCATGGGCTGTTGCAGGGCTGTGCAATTTGAGCTAGATCCTCTGCTCAGGTGGGACAGAATGCAGGTATTAAGCCTGTTTGGGCTAGCACTTATGCCTGAAAAGTGCTGGTATTTCTGTCTGACATCCTTAGGAGGACTAACAGGGTACATAGAGATTTCGTTGGAGAGTGAGGTCATAGCCTGTCTGTGCAGAAGGGCCAATGCGATCCTTGCAGCCCTCACCTCCCTTCTTTGCAGGATGGCTGGGAGGTGTCTGTCAATAAAGACACACATTTCTGTATGAAATGAGCTTTTCCCTTAAAAATTTGGAAAGCTATTTATAGGTGTTGATAAAATGTAGAAACAGAAATAGGACATTTCTGTCATCCCAGAGCATTATCGATAGTGGGAGTCATTTGGTGAGGAGTTGCGTTTCTTCACAGGAGTGTGTGATACTCACTAATTGAAATATTAATAGCAGATAATGACACTGTGGAATGATGGTCTCTTGTACAGAGACATACTAAGAGAGCTTTTAATCTGTGTGTTAACTCTGCATATTAAAAATCTTTGACAATTTTGATGAAGAGCAATTATAGAGCATGCACAATAGCTGCTCTTTTAAGTTAACTAATTCCCTGAGTCCTGTGAATCTGCATTAGATTAATGGCATATAAAATTTCATTCAAAAAGAAATTTTTCACAGAGGAATAGAACAGTCTCATTTAAAAAAATAATAATCTTTCAAAACAATTAGCTGTCTCTACTGCAAAGCAGCTTGTGAACCTTCCTCGTGAAAACTTTAGTACATATTTTATGAGGAATAAAAAAGATGAAAGTTGAAAGGAAAAGTGTGAGTATGAGATCACTTCAGTATGTGTTAACAAAGAGGAGTCTGAAAAGAAATCAGTCTTTTTCTGGAAAAGGATGGTCGTGAGAGAATTAGGTGATTAAATATAGTACAGTCGAGACCTTTCTGTAGTCACACTTTCATAGTCCATTTGAAACCCCTGACCTGCTCATGTTATCAAAGAGGACAAAACTGAATAAAAGCCCTTCTTTGGAAATCAAATGTTGTAGCTGTCTTGAAGGCAAAACATGTGCATGCCCTTTGTTGCTCCAAGTTAGAATGGATTTTCAAGCAGTTTTGCATACAGAAAACAGCTCTGAGCGTCAGCTCAGGGGGCTTCAGTGAAACTCCTATCTTTAAAAAAAACCTCTTCCCCCCCTGAGCTATCTTCCATCATGAATTTGTCCTTCCAGGGGTCATGTGGTGGCCCTGGGAGGTGGCATGTGGCAGCAGAGGGTTGAGCAGCTCAGAGCCCAGGGCAGCTGGGTCATCAAGCTCAGGCATTGCGCTATGCAGGGCAGCTCCCTCTGAGGCTGTGCAGCCCCACGAGTGTCTGCCACCATGGACATGCTCTTGTCCCATGCAAGCAAGGTGACCCTTGCTTTACCAGGAACCACTGCTTTGGGCACCTACACTGAGGGGCAAACAGTCAATCATATGAATGGTGATCTGCAACCAGCTTCTGCCACTGTCCAGACTCTTGACCAGGTGCTGGCTAGCCAAAGAAATAAATGTATTGTCCGGGATGTGGAAGTAGGGCAGAGAGGGAGAAGAAAGGATGTTGAGGCTATTTTCCATCTTTTTTATTAACCCAGTAACACCCGAGGGTTATATCACATTAATGCTAATGCTGTAATGGCTTTGGATCATTAGTCACTTCTGAAGATTTTAATAATATGGAAATGTGCTTTTTAACATTTTGTATTTTAATTAATTGCAGGCATCTCAAGGTAGCTTTGAGTATTGATTAGTCTATGTGCTACACTTCCTGTTAACCAGATTTTTCCCAATAATCTCTAATCACCTTGTACCTCTCTTCCCGATTCTAATTGCTGGAGCTTTGTATATGATAACAAGCACTTCATTTCACAAGTGATTGCACGCTTTTCTGAAGTGAAGTACTCCAGAAACTTTCAATTACCTTTTAAGTTCTGTATACCAACTCATGACTTCTGCTTACTTATTTACATTTGATGGAAATACTGTCACACTGAAGCCACGGGAAGCAAAGGGGATTGTTTAAGTGGCAGTAGAGCATTTTGTCGTTTGGAAGAGAAAGATCTGAATGTGACCTTCAGCTGGATGTTCTTAAGCTTGATTGGGATATGAAAATTACATTCTCTGGGAAGAGAGGAGATGCAGTTTAAACTACTCTTAATGATCTTGCCAACTTTGTTTTGGTTTGGTTTGGTTTTTTTAAGGTTGTGGGATTTTGGGGTTTTTTTTAAACTTATTTTATTTTCTCCTCCAGTATCTAATAAAAGTAAGGGAATATTTAAAGAATTGACTTTTCCAGTATGTTGGTTTCCCAAATGTATCTCTCCATCTGCGCTCCAAGTGAGAAGTGATGGAGTGATTAATTTAATCTTTTAATAGCATGTGGTCAGAATAAGAGGTGTTGAAATTCACAAGCAGTAAAAGTAGAAGCTGTAAAAGCAATATTGGAGGTTGAGATATAATATCTTGTGCTGTCTAGGAATATCATAATACTGTCAATACTGTTTTGAAAATTAGAAATAAATTACTTGGTCTTTGAAATGTATATATCAGATGCAAAGTATAAATTGTTTTCTGTTGGCTTTTCAATTCCTATGTGGACATTCGAAAAAGCAGGTAAAAATATTTGGCTTTTGGTTTCGATATCCAGTTTGGCCATAAGCAAATAGATCAATCTTTCCAGTTTGATCATAAGTCAGGGGATCACTCTTTGCTGCAGATTCTGCATATGAAAGTGCTGCTGAATATTTGTGTTGCAGCATTTTCAGAGCTTTGAGTACTGTAAATATTCCCCAGACTGGAAGGTTTATGACAGAACCTTTTTTCCATGCAAGGTGTGAGAACTTGCCTGCTAGGGTTGGTTTCTACATTATTTGGGATTAAATTAATAGTGGCAACTGGATTTTTTTTCTTGAGGTCTCTTTGTTACCCAACATTTACAATTTTCTGAAATGAGTTTTCTGCATTGAAACCAGTTGTGACATTTACCCAGTTTGTAATGGAGGAACAGACAGTTCACTCTTTGCCAATTCTTTTTTAATTTAGCATGTCAAACTCACTGTCATAATCCTGTTTTTTCAGTCAAAACTATAACCTAAATGCTCATCTTTCACAGTTAGACAGGAAATATTAAAACCTTAGGAATTCTGTGCCACATTTCATGCAGATAACTGTCAGGTTTTTTGAGATAGCTGGGATGTGGTCTTTCCAAGAGGAGACATTTTCTGGCATTACTTACATTTTGCTTTATCTTTTTTTTATGTCTCCTACAAACAGATGATTGGATTTCTGAGCATGGTATGGAGAAATACTACATCTATTGGGGACTTTTGTGGGAGGGAAAATTGTCTTTAAATGGCAAATGTTTGGTAAAACTGAATCTTTCCATTGTTAGATTGGGAGTTATGCTGGGAAGGCTTTTGTATGCTTGGGGTATGACTGAGAGCAGGGACTCAAAATGGTTTCTTACATTCCAAGGGATGTAAACTAGAGGGTTGGAATAGATAAACTTTAAAGGTGTCTTCAGACCCAAACCATTCCATGATTCTGTGAAACCATTCTGAGATGGAGCTGTATCCACTTCTTAGCTGCTTCTAAAAGCTTGGAGTCTGGACAATCTTTGGTTCCTGATAGAGAATGAAAAAAACCTCCATAGAATTCTAATGTCTCTAACTTTTGTAGGATGGGAAAATTCATTCTGCAGGTACTAGACTATGCAGAGCTATTTCCATTACCCCTATTTAAATCTTCTGGGATGAGCTCCTCTTTTTCATCTCTTAGTTCACAACAGGAAAAAAAATATAATTACAAGATGACATGACTTGAAGAGCATTGGGAAGTTTTACATAAAATGACATTGCCCAAGGTATTGCACAGTTACATTTGCCCAGAGGGAGGGAGTATGGGAGTAAGTATCAGTAAATCTGTTCAAAAGATAACCAGATGCTCTTTCTTGATTTAAAGATACACCTGTATATAATTTCCGTATCTTTAGTGTGACAAGAGTGAAAGAGAAGAAAGCCAAAGAGTAAGATTTAATAGGTAAATATATAAAAGGAATGAAAGATAAGCAGGGCAGAGAATACATGGCAAATTAAATATGTCCTTCTCTTTTCTTGTGATAGTATTTTCCCATGTAAGAAATGATATGGGTAAATGGATCCTTTAAATGTATGCATATGTAGGGAATGGTTACTTTCTTCTTGGAGTTGCTGCTGAGTTTCTTCTCCTGGTATTTTTAACAAACCCAGTAATCTTTGACATGCAAGCTGTGGCTCTCAAGTAGACTGTAAGGAATTTTCAATGTTTCTTCATACTATTGCGAAAAAGTCTTGCTCTTATTTTGCAAAACCCCACATTAGATTTTTCTGAAGTGCCTTTTATGATCGAAGTTGGGGCTGCTCGAGCATAGATTGCCTCGGCTGAGCCAAATCAGTGCTGTGCCCTTCAGCTCCTGTCAGTGTACGATGGTGTCCCACGCATCTCTTGTATCAGGGCTGTACAGCAGCAAATCCCTTTCTTCTCTTTGAAGCAAAGGTGATATTTCATGGGACTCATTTGAGTCCCTACTTGGCATGTGTCCTCAAGACAAAATGATTGCAAAGTGGAGCAAAATACGCCATGTGTAGTGTAACGCCAGTGGGTAGTCCAGTGCCAAATATTCTTGCATAAGTTTGTCAATATGTAGTATCAGCCTTTATTTGAGATATTTCTGTTCCTTGAGACTAGGATTTCTTCAGGAAAAAAAAAAAAAAAAAGACTGAAGCCAGGAATAGCAAGGATGTTTAAGATAAGGGATAGTGTGTGATGGCAGAAGTTGCTCGATGCCAATTTTGAACTTGCAGAGCCATAATTTCTCTAATATAATTTTTATTTGTAGGCAACTTTTCCATCTCATATTTCTCCCACCACCACCATGTCCCCTGAATTCCCTCCCAGGGATCTTCTGTTCCTACATACTTGGTTGAGAACTTTATTCACAGAGTAGAGTGTGGGCAAACCTGGATTCCTGATGAATTTTTAGCAGATTTTCATAGTGCACTGTGGTATTTCCCAACTGTCTGCTTTGTATAATGGTGTGTTCAATCTATCTGTTTGGCAATCGTAAAAATTAGATTCAAATCTCTTATCTTGAGATGAGTTTTGGCTAAAGGAACAAAGTACCCAAGAATGACAAACATGGCCAGAAGTGAGATTTAGGACTCGGGAACTGCACCCTCCCTTCTACTTTTACTTTCTTTTACCTTAGGGCATCTCCATATTTGTTGGGATCAAATTTCCTAATATCTCTCTATCAAAATCAGCCTGAACTTGTATTGTAAAAAGATCAGACATATGCTTCATCAAACCGTTTTTCAATGTGGCCTTTATTCCTATTGCCTTAGGGAAAGCCAATTCAGAAATGGTAAGAAAACTTCATAGATGAACTATCCTCTCTAGTTTTGCCCATTCTCATCTTCTTCCTTCTTGAGGAGGAACTTTCAGCTTTTTTCGGTGCGATCAGCAAGCCTGATGAAGAAGGTCTGTGAAGGGTTTATTGGACGAAGAGGTTCTTCACAATCAGAGCTAAGATGTCATAAATCAGTTTGAAAAATTACCATCTATATTATGTTTTGAAAACTGCAATTATAATTTTTCTCTGCACAGCCCTTCTGCCAAGTCTAGCAGCATCTCAAAGTGCCAGATCAATATTACTGAGGATCTTTGACAGATAAACTGAAAGCACTCAGGCTCCAGTCGAAAGATTTGTGAAAATACATTTTCCTTTGACTCATAACCAGGCAGGACTTCTTCACTCGCAAACGCTCCAGTCGTACACTCTAGAAAACAGGGCACTGAAAATACATGTACAAGTGCTGAGGAATGACTTTGGCAAAAGCTGGAGCTTACTTTTCTACCAGTCTGTAGTTATAGTGCTCTCACCCACACCAACTTCCCCCCACCAAACCACACTTGATTTGCATCCATAAGTAGAAGGAGGCCAAGATGTCTATGCAGGTCTCTTTACTGGACCTTTTTTTGCCTGGAGGACAATACTGTCAGGCAGAGATTTATAATTCAGGTGAATGAAATTGCTTAGAGATGTTTCTCTTTTAGCTAAATAGTGGGGGGGAAGGTGAGGAGAGGAGAAAGGGTATTGAAGCACTTGAAAATGACCTCTTCTTGACCAAAAGAACTTTTTCCCGTGTCTTTGAAAGTCTAATGCTTCCTTCTGCTTCCCCTTCCACACCCTGCCTTCCACACATATTACTTCTTTTATCTGCATTTAGCCTGTCTTTCCAAGAATCACTAGAAGAAATGCAGATAGGTGTGTCATGCAAATGAAATTTTTAGTGCTGCTTTCCACCCTCCTTCCCATTGTTGCTAGAGAGATCTCTTATCACAGGACTCGGGTTTTTGAGTGCCAAAAACTGTTGCTGTGAAAAGCTGCCTTATTCAGGGTATTGTTATTTTTCTTTAGAAAAAAAGTTTTTTATTTTAGTACTGTAAGGGTGGCATGATAATTTTATTCTTACCACTGGGCCAGTTTATCCTGTATCTTTTCTAATACGTGGATTTCATTTACTATAGTTAGGTTGTGCTGTGGATATGGGAGATCCAATCGGGTGATATTGAACTCTAGTAATATTTGTTGCTATCTAATAGTTCCCAGGGCTCTCCAGTGTGTTCATGAGATAAAAAAATAAGAGAAGGCGGAGCTATTCTGCTTATTAATTCTTTGTAGTATGGTTTTCTTATGTGTTAAATGAGATATCTGGGGACAAGTCCTGGAATTGATTTTGAGAACTTGTATCTCTGGCTTCTGTGAAGGGCTTGTCATCTTGCCTGCAAATGTTATCACTTCGTCCCTATAATCAAGCTGACATGCTTGTCAAAAAGCTAAACAAATGCTCTAAACTTAGAGCAGGATTAAATTTGGGTTTGGGTTTTTTCGGTTGTTTTCACTGGCAATTAAAAAAAAAAAAATCATTAGTCTGGCTCAGCAGATGTTTGCTGCTGACTCTAAAGAGATATTTGTTCCCGTGTTGACAAGGTTGGGAATGGATGAGGACACACATTAGCTCCTTAGCTGGGTGAGTACACTGCTTTTCTAGCTGGTGTATCTGCCGATTCCCCTGCTTTTATGTCATTTGCTGCCTTGTTACACTTCAACCATTTGTCCAGGCTTGCTAGATACCTGGTGCCTTGGCATGAGTTATGGCTTGAGTTATGGTTCCCAGGTGTCCAGGCAGCCCACACAAATAGCTGTCACTGATCCAGTGACTACCCATGCTGTGTGTGTGCAGGAGCTCTGCTCGACTGTGAAAATGGACACTTCACAGGGCGCAGGTTGCACAAGTATTCCTGTGTCAGATATCCCAGCCTGAAATACAGGGGATGGAGCTTTTATGAATGTCCAGCTTTGATAAGTGTGTGTTACTGTTTCTTTGTTGGAACACAGTGTTTTAGGACCTGTGTGTGCTTTGTGCAGTGGTTAAACGAGAAACTTGGTCTTATGGGATGCCAGGGGTTTTGCTGTGGTTTTGTGAGCAGTTGTTAACAATCCATATTCCCTATCGGTGGCTGAGTAGGAGGTGTCTTAAATTATGTCTTCCCTTGTCTGCTGAAATTCTTACAGCCATCTGTCTGCTGCTGTTCCATTAATAGCACCTTGAGATACTATATGTTTGTAGGGTAAGGGACACATTTCCATGGTTTGGTTTCTCCTGCTGTTCTGGTTCTTCAACACTTTTCTGTTCCCATGAGTAACTCCAGGACTATCCTGTCTCTGGTACCTCCATTTCCTTGTGATTCATGAATTTCACTTCTTCTGCAGAAGTAAAGTAAGATAAAAGCTAGGAGGCTTGCCACCTAGCTGGTGCAAAATTCCAGTTATGCTTGGAAAATGATGCTCTCCCTCGGCAAATAAATCACCCTTACACAATGTGTCCATCAATTCGAGGTACGTCAGACCCGTCGATCATGTGCCAGTGGCTCTGCATGTGCGCATGACAGTCGTTCATCAGCAGAAGGTCTAATGGCCTCAACTGCTGAAACCGGCAAGATACCTTTTCACAAAAGGACTTGTCAGGCTGGTTGCCACCTACCTGGTTTCCACCCTTAAAAGCCTTCAATCTTGATTGCATATTGATGTTCCTTAGGAAAGTGATAGAAAACATCAGAGGCAGAAAAGATTTTGGTGTGCAAATTTGGGAATTCCATTTGCATTTGAAAGATCAGGTTTATGACAGGCTAAGGATGCACAACTTTTCTGCTGGTGAAAGCTGATGTCATTCAAGAAAAAAAAAAAAAAAAAAACCCCCCACCCCCCCCCCCCCAAAAAAAAAAAAAAAAAAAAAAAAAAAAAAAAATTGTCTGGTTTATTCCTCAGGACTTGAGTACCTGACATTGTCTTCTGTTAGGATAGCCCCTCAATGACCTTTTGAGTCTAGACCCCATTTACATGGTTTCTGCCAGAAGAGAAGTTTACAGAGATGTTACTGTAAGGCTCTCACAAAAGGCTATTGCTGCAAGCTGCATGGATTCCCTAGTGGTGCACTGATTGCCTCTTGGAGCAGCAAATGAATTATTTTTCTACATCTGCTTTGAAATGGCCATAATCTCAGTATGGCCACAGGGTAATTCAGGGAAAAAGAGTTGGGGTATTTTGAGATGGGGAAAAAACTACTCAATAATTCAGTGGTAGACTGAGCTTTATGAATTCTTCAGCCATCTAGAAAAACTTGATTGTGCCTTTTCCTGTGGCATTAGATGAGGATTGCCAATTATACTTTGTCCTCTTTTTCTCACTAGGTGTTGCTATACAGGATCAGCTCCAAACTTGGCTCTTGTTATTCTGTCATCAAACTAAATATTCATTCTGGCTTCTTTTTTTCACTTTTATATTTTTTTTTTCATCTGTGGTTCTGCCAGTTACCTTCAGGCATAATATTTGTGTGTAAATTACTCAGTTATAGGAGGAATGAAAAAAGTAACTGTTATGATTTGTCGTCAGGGGTCTCTTCAGCACAAATGCTACCAAAGTCCCTGTGCCAAATGCCTGGTTCAGGAGGTGCAGACAGGTCCCAGGGTGGTGCCTTTCTTGGACCAGCTCTTCAGATGCCTTCAGTGGTGGTTTTCTTTCTTGCATGATAAGGACTGGAGACTGATTCAGACAATCTAAATTCTGCCTTTGGCCTTCAATGTCTTAAAAAGAGGGTTTAATGAAGAGATTAATATACAGATAGTATATTTTAATGTCCACATGACTCATTATGTTCCACAATGCAGATGTTGGATTAATAGGGTAGGGAATGGAACTTTGTAAAAATTTGATGCAAGTTACTTTTAATAAACTTATAACACTTTTTTTTTCTTCCTTTTTTTTTTTTTTTTCCCTCAAACTGGCTGTGTTGTAAAGATTAGAAAGAATGCCAAAGGAAGCAAATCTTAAGGGGAGCTTTCTGAGACTTGTGTTGTCTGTGATCACATAGTGCAGTTCTGCAAAGAAAAAAGTTTCATACCTCTGTTTTGATTTGGCTAATTCAATTACTCCCATTCCTTCCCCAGCGTCGAGATTTTGCCAGGAGGAACTGGTCATTGATATGGGTCTTCAGTCTGTTTTATTTCTCTGTGGTCTTGGCAGTTGCAGACATCTTGACAGCCCTCTTTAAGAATTCCTTGAAAATGAGTATTTTTAAAAAATACAGAATTGCCTTAAATTCTTTGTAGTATTGGCTTTGTGTGAGGATGTCTCTGTATGTGGAAGTTCTTTCAGATTAAGGAGAAATATATTCAAAAGGACAAGATTTTAAAATAGCTTCATACCTGGACACATATAGTACAGCATAAATCCGCATTATTTTTCTGCTTTAGCTTAATCCACTTGCAAAGTAGACAGGCTTATTTCTTCCAAGTATGTTGGGATGCAGGCAGAACCTGCAGCCCAGGAGAAGCCTCTCTCAGACTTCAGCGTGATAAAGCAGCACTTAAGGACCGCAGGCTGGTTTCTTCGAACATAAAGGGAAATTAACAGCTTGGTCAGGGGATTTCATTAGCACCAGGGCTGTACAGTTCTCATGTCCCACGGTGAGATCACTGGCATTATGCCTCTGTAGCTGAGATCAGTATCTACCTACTTATCTGGAGCAGAGGCAGAGAGCAAGCTGGAGTGCTTTAAATGAGGTGCAAGAAGCGCCAGAGGGAACCTCCCCAGAGTGGCAAAGCTAGTGGGTCTTTGCTGTCTCCTGCCCCAGGGGGCTCCCAGCCTCTGGCCATGCTTGGCTCAACCTCTTACACCAAATAAACCAGTATCTGCTGGAACACCAGACTGAGCCTTGGTCTGCTTTGAAAGTTTCATGTTGGGTTTCATCACAGACGAGGTGTTTTCACACTGAAATGGTGGGTAGCTTGCAAACTCTGCCTGACAGCAGAGTTCTAGTGAGAACAGGGCACCAATAAACTGCTTTTCACAGTTGTTGCCACTGGCTGTCCCACACAGGCTGTATTTGATCTTGAGCACTTTTGTTGATGTAAGAACTAGCATTAAAGTACCTGTCTTGATGGAAACAGTATACCTTTTCTGCAGATTAAAATTAGTTTAAGATTAATAAAAATAAAAATTAAGAATTAATTGAGGGGGTTATTTTGTTAGTTATGCTGAGATTCTTTTTGTTGCCCCTTCCTCTCCAGCTGTGTTTTGTTTTTTCTCTTTGTGTTCCCGTTTTGGTTGAAGTGAGCCAATACAGAGATGTGACTTGCAGTGTTGTATCTACTCAAAACCATGCCGTGTGTAAGCTGTATACTGTACCTGTTGTAAATAAAATGGATGCTGGCCATTTATCCATGTGTCTGAAGCCCTCATTTTTCCCTCTATGGGTGCTTTCTTAGGTGTTTGGAGCCAGCTGCTACAAACAGGCCTGTTTTAAAGCTCTCTGTAATATAGGTTCTCACTGAATGCATCTCTGCAGTGTAGTCTGACTGTCATGCTCTTCGTTGCAGGTTGGTAATGTTCCTGATTGGAGTGGTCATTGGGAACAAAAAATGTCCCTTTTTTTGCAGCCCTCATGGACATGATAGGAGCAGGTTTTTTTTTTTTCATTGTCTGCTGCTAAGCACCATTTCATCAGTGATACCTCTTATCACTTTGCTCCTCTGACTTATCCATTTTTCCTTCATGTTACTGCCCCTTTTCTAGTCCTGACTTCTTTTCCTACATTTCTTCCATTCATTTTCTTTTAAGTCAGTTAATTTTGCACTAAAATGTGGCTTCTTATTTAATAGGTAGATATAGTGGGGCAGTAATGGAAATGAGTGACAGCATCTCTATGCAGCATGTGAAATGCAAATATCAGGTTGACAATGTGTTGAGAGAGGAGGCAGCAAGAGGAGGCATGAGGAGGCAAACGAGGACAGCATACTTGGGCCCAAGGGAAAGTAATTTCTCTTGAGGAAATTCCTTTTGCTGGTGCTGGAGTATGTTTTATCAGGTATACTGAAATAAACAAAAATGGAAATGACTTAATTTTCCTTTTTTCTCCAAGTTCTATACTCAAACACACAGGTGAAATAGGGTGAAGGATACAACAGGGAGGGAGAGCTCTGGAGAGGAAACAAACCTTGCATTTGTGCCACTTGCTCTGTCACGTGTCAGCAGACTTTTCAATGTAGTTTATGATTGGACCAATTAAGCTTTAAAAGCAATTTGTTTAGTGAACTTAAGCTCATGTTGTTTGCCTTCTAGATGGCACCTTCTTTGCAAGTACATATGTAGTTGCCACACACAAAATACACACATGTACCTATCATGGCCAGAAATGGCCTTTTCTTTATCACCAAGGGAATGCCAGTGATCCCTATATGGGTTTAAAGCTGTTCAGCCTCTCAGGAGAGGCCTCAGAATTGGCTCTTGCAGCATGGACTTGACTGAATGAAGACTTAATTGCTTTTCAAGAGTTTACTCTTTAGAGTCTTGAGCTTTTTGAGGTAACAAAATCTCCAAAAGCTGTTTGTTTCATATTTGTCTACCATCCTGCAAAAAGTATTGCCCTTTTCCTGGTTAAGAGATGTGTCTTTCCTCAGCAGACCTTTGGTACAGGGCAATGTGTCTGTGTTTTCATGTGGTCTATAATGTTGGAACAGTGGGCACATACTGATCCCCCTTTATACAAATGCAAAACATTCAGGTCGTGATTTTTCATTCTTTGTCTGAAAGAACTTGTCCTTCCCAAACTTCGAGCCTATCCAGTCACAAGGGCTGTTCACATAGAGGTGACAACAACTTGTTTCACACTAAGAATATTTATTTTTCTTCCTCTTTAAAATCTCTATTTCCTGTCTACATTTTCAAAAACTGCAAAAAAAAAAATTTTTTTTTTTCTTTCTTTTACTTCACTGACTGGGAACAGACCAGGAAAACATAATTTAAAATGGCCAAGTCTGGTAAAATAATAAGCAATTGAATAGTACTACCCAGAGTGGAAAATTTACTTAAGCATTTAGTGACAGGTCTAGCTTTAATTTTTAGGTTTAACTGTTGAAAAAAAAAATGTGGGCATTTTATTGAGAGTTTGTTATAAGAGATATTTTTGGTGGAAATTGCGGGACTGTTTAAACTGGCTCTCAGTGAAGCTTTATGTAGCCTGGATAATATATATTAGGAACCTACATGCATGAATATCACTGTAACAGGAATTAATTTTCAAACATTTGCAAAAAAATCTCATAGATGGGAGGAATCATATTGTTACCTGAAGAGAAGAGAAATTCTTGTCGAATCATTCTGGAAGGAGTTATGTTTTTTTTGGAAAAGGTGAAATCTGTATGCTTTTTGAAGTTGCCTCAAAGAAAGTAGCACGTATCATCACTAGCCTGTGTTTCATAACCATGTGAAATACGAACTTGTGTTGTACAACAAAGCAATCCCCTAAAAACCTAGAAATCAAAATAGAAAATCCTTTGATAGATTAAAGTTGACATCTTTTTTAACATTTGTTATCTATAACATTGCCTACGGACACGACACCGCAGTGAAATGAAATATTCAGCACTGTTTTCCCTGTACGAATATCTAGCAACTTCGACTGAAAAGCAAACAGAAATTCACCTTGGTCACCTGAAGACCACACGGTGCTTCACAAGAAAGACTCACTATCATAAAAAAAATCATACTTGATATTTTATCTAATTCATGCCTCCCCTGAGCAGTTAAATGAAAATGCCTTTTGTTCTCCTTTGTCAGGAGGGCTCTCTCCATCTTGCTTGGATGCATTGGACATGATTGCTGGCAGTAGGGATGGCAGCTGCCCCACTGGTGCCATCCCAGACAATTTTTGGCTCACTGGGCAGTTGAAGGGCTACCTGGGGACACAGGAGACACAAGCCATAGGTCTAGGCAGCCCTTAGCAGAGAGGGTTTGGGGAGTGTACCTTGCCCGAGGGGCTGTGTGTTGCCCTGAGTTAAGGAGCGCTTGTTGGGGCAGAGACGGTGTGGGCTCAGCCACAGGCACTGGGGACAATGTCTTCTGGGGTGGGTGGGAAAAGCAGGTGAGGATTTGCATGCTAAAAAATGCCCCCTTCTTCCTTTTGGGGGGCCAGGACCCTGTGATTTTCAAGAGGCAGGGTGCTCAGCTATGCAGGTAAGTTAGGTCAGGTGGCTCCTGCTCTTTAGATGCACTGTCTTTGTGCTGGTTGGTCTTCTCTACATGTTTTTTGGTAGAGGACTCTCCTTCATCACTGTAAAAGTTTTCAGGATATCATGCTGCTGGTTTAATTTTTTTCCCTGTATACATGGAGTAAACCATTCCTGAGCTGCCTTGTAACAGCTGTCACCTGGTTCTGTAACAAGGTGAAAATTTTAAAGGACAGATAACAAAATGCACACAAATGGAAAAGAGAAATGCTTTGAACTGGATGTTTGTCCTTTGTCCACCTGACTTGTTCATGAACTGTTAATACTGGAAAATTATAGCACAGTAAATAATGGCGGATGCTCAGTAATTTTTATTTCCATACAGACTTTGCTTCTGAGACTGTTTACTGGCCTGGCTTGAATAGTCTGTTAAGTGTATGCCTTGAAATACATCTTAACTTCTTAATCATGTTACTGTTGTGAACTAACCTTGAATTATTTCTTTTTCTTCATATAGTTTTCCCTACACAAAATGGAAAGGTTGCTATAGTGACTGGAGGTGCTAAAGGAATTGGTTACCAAACTGTGAAGCATTTGGCAAGACTTGGCATGCACGTTATAATAGGTAAAGTAATTTTCTTAATTTGTTTGTTTGTTTGTTTGTTTCAGAAAGGTTTGTTTTGGTTTGCTTTTGTTGTTGTTGTTCTTTTTTTTTTTTTAATTTTAAAGAGTATTTTCTTTCCAGCATAAGTAAAGATAAAGCAGGGGAAGGTAGAAGAGTTAGTTTTGCTAATATTTAGCACAAATAGACATTTGATTTATGTTTTATTTTGAAAGATCTTAAAAAAGTAGATGGGAATTTTTTCAGCAAAACTTGGAAGAGCTGGACTACCTTATATAGGAAGTAAAGAATAAAATAATGAAAAAAACCTCAAGAAATGGATATTACAAAAGTGTTTTATTATCTTATTACTGTAGATGGCCTATGCTTCAACATTAGAGTGCACATGTTCATTAAGAGGAAAAATAATGAAAGCCTTGAAGGAATATTCGAGTGTGTAGTGGGAGATGATCTGTGTTATAAGGGCAGAAGAAGCCATTATAACTTCATCCAAAAATTGTACATTTACTTCTCCGTTTGTCACTGTAGGTGGCCTTTGTAGGCAAAGCAAGGCAATAAATTCCCTGAGAGGTTCATTTGTGTCAGTCTGAGATGGGCTGGCCAATTCACCTTCTGGAGGTGCCTGTTTCTCTCTGTTGATTTCAAGAGTTTATAAGGTGACTATGTTAGACTGAAACATCAGGATTTAGGATAAGTTAATTTCTGTAGGAACTCCAAAAAGCGCACAATTTCTTCTCTTTACTACAGACAATATTAGTGAGACATTTTTCCTGTATTTAAGCTTTCTGTACTATATATGCATATACACTAGTAGATCTGCAAAATCTGTATGTAACATCATGAATACTCATATGTTTAAAATGATACATTTTGCACCCTTTGTCTTTTTTTAATTTGATTTTTACCTAAAACACTGTAGCTTTTACACCATGAAGTCACTAAAGGTTGGTATTTCATAATACACTAGCAAGCTGGTGATGAAATTTTATTTAGCTTTTATACAGAATGTGGTCTCTCTAATGTTTGGTATACACATCTTTAAAACAAAACAAAAGAAAAGAAAAAACTCACACCAAACAGTAAACAAGAGCATAGTAGCCATTTACTTTTAGTCTAGTGAAAATCAGTAACACTAATGGAGTTGCCCTGGAATGATACAGGTGTAATGTGGAATATTGCTTACTCATACATGTGTCAAAACCACGCATCTGCAAAATGCAAGTAGATTCTGCTGTGTGTAGCTAGATGGTAGATGTAGCTAATGTGCCTAAATGTAGCTAATGATGTCAGCATCAATATTTCACTAAACAAGTCACTTTTCATGTTTAAGGTGGACTGCAGAAATTTACTCAGTGGGAAAACAAAATGGCCACTTCTGTTTGCATAGGCTCATGGAAGCATAGAACACTGCTACTTTATTTAAGATTTATTTTATACCATTTAATGTCTAGAGTATTTTATATACTAAAATTCAGTGTGAGATCTTTAAGAAAGGGAAGGTGATATTTAATTATAAAATCTCTAGATAAGCTGATTTTTTTTCAACTTACTGTCACCCCTTCATTCACTCACACTCGCACCCATACTCTCAGAAGCACCAAGATGTGTGCACTCATATAGTCTGATGAGCATCCCTTGTTCGCAGCATGGGAATAGGTACCCCAGCTACTGAGTCCTTATCCTGTATCTGTGGCTATTCTTGATCAGAAATTACAGGCTAGTTTACAGACAATCTTTTATGCCCTTTGGAGTGACCAGTGCTTAGTACATTTTTCCTTGTCTGGAGTATATAGGCTATGTCAGTAGCCTGTTTTCTGAGTGGGTATGGGTGATATGCTGCAACATGGATGTTACCCTTCTGGTGGCAGAGTGAATGATCATCTGCTGGCAAGTCTTCTGTGCTGTGGCCTTAACATAAACAACACAGGAACAGAGTCCTGGAAACATGTCCTTTATTTTCAATAAGGGACATTCTTTTAACTCTTTGCTTTTCTTCTGGTGCTTAGAAACACACACACTTCCATTCACTCTTCAGTTGTACCAACCTTAATAATTGCATTACAAATCTCTACAAATATAAATTAATGAACTTAATGATAGAAAGCACTTGATGAGTAAGATTTTCAACTTGAATCAGTTGAGAAACTTTCAGAAAGAACTGAATCGTTCTTTCAGGCAAACTCTGACCTAAACACGAAGCCCAGTGAGTCACAGCCATCTTCTTTGCTTCTGAAATTCTTCAAAGAAGCCTTGTCAGTAGAATGGATAGTCTCAGACTTTGTTCCAGCTGCAAGATTAAAGCAGTCTCAAAATCACATTAAATGCAATGACCTTCCATCCTTTTTTGCTATCTATTGGCCCCAAGTGCCCAGAGTATGCTTAAAATACCTGTTGGCATACTGGCATGCATTATCACATTCAGCTTCTGACCAAGCAAAGCAAAAGCACACAAGCAAAAATTTAAGCCTCAAACAGGACATCAAGTGTGCTCAAGCTTGCTACTCTAGAAATGCTTTCATCCTGTGTTTGTATATGGGCATGAACTTATGTGAAAAACATATGGATGTTAGGTGAATTTGGGCTTGCAAGAAAGACTCTTGTGTAGCTCATAGTCAGCCGTGCCAATTCACCAAATGCTTCTTTCCCATTACAGGGACTTTAGCAATAAGGAATTATATCACTGCAGCGGGCAAATGAGTCAAACCTGAATGTCTGACGTGAAGATGATTCACCATTTGTGATGGATATGATTTTGACTCTATTTGACATTTTAGAGTTTGAAATAACTTAGTTCTAAATCCAATCTACCAGTGGAATGATGAAAACAAATAAGTAGAAAGCATATTATGTTGTGGAATGTGAATAGACACTGTAGGAAGAGGCAGTGTGCTCACTCAGAGCATTTTCAGCAAGCAGTTGCACAGTGCTTTTACAGCTTCTTCCTTTCCAGTCCCAGCACTGGTAAACAAGACTCCTTTCTCCCACTGATGGTCTCCCTCTGTGGGTGCTGCTTACCCTGCCCTCAGCCTCTCACTGGGCAACAGATTGGCGTAAATGCGGAAATGCTGAAAGTAATTTTCTGTGGGTTTCTTTGATAGATTTCATTGCAACTTCTTGCCAGGCTGTGAAAGCATTACTCACTGTCAGCAGGGCTTTTACTTCAGGAAAATCTCATGACAGACAGTGGACCCCTGGTAGGGAAAGCTGCTGCTAGTGATGAGTCTTCAAAATCAAGCCATGCCAGGAGCTCCTGCTCCTTCCTATGCAATTTACAACTTGATAAATAAGCTTGCAGTTTTATTTTCAGAGAGAGAAGGTAAATGACATAGTGGTTTTGGTGCCTGCTGACCAGTAACTGATGTTGAAGGTAGTGCACTTACAAATTATTGTGCTTTTACTAATAAGGACATTGAGAATCAAAGCATCCCGGTCATTTTTATGATCCCACAGTCATAAAACCCAGTAGGCTCAGCTCTGGTTCATCAACGTTGGCCACAGTTTTGCAAGTCTGAACTTAGACTGATTAGAAATGTAAGCTCTTCATATTCCTTTCATCCTTCAGCACTGCGGTTTAATTTTAAGATTCTGTGAGCTCATGTTAAAAATGTTGACTTTAAAAAGGAGAGCTTCAGTTTGATTTTTTTTTTTTTTTTATTCTGAGTACACTAAGAAAAGAAGGCTGGAAAAAAATGTGCGATAATATCTAATATAGAAGCTCTGATAATGGTGAACGAAAACAAAAGATCTCCAGTTTGACAATATTACATGTATGCTGCTTGGTATAAAACACCAGGTTCAGAATAGTGTAATTAATCTTTGGTGTCTGAATATATCAGTGTCACAATTTTCTAAGACAGGCTCACATTCTGAAGGAAATCATCTCATTAGATTTATATATATATTCAAGTAACTTATTTGAGCTATGCAATTTTGTCATAAATAAATGTAATTTCATCACCAGACTCAGCACTTCTGGGTGACCTCTGTAAACCCTGCAGGAGTCCAAGCAAGAGACATTTCTGTCATGTAGTTCATTCATGTTAGTTTCCCATTTTCAAGCTGGACACTTCACTATAAATACTTATATTGTACAATACTATGAAGTGACTTTATAAAGCTAATTAAACCCTATGAAGATGGTGCAATTGTTCATTTTCAAACACAGTTTGATTTAATTTCAATTACTGAAAATTTATATGGAATACTTTAATAATCTTTTCTCGCTATACATAGATGTGTGAGATGTTTGAGGGTTTGTTTTTTTTTCTTTTTTTTTCTAGAAAAGCATTAAACTTCCTAATTTTAACCATGTTTTATTAGGCCTAAGTGAGTTATAGAGTTAGTCAGGAAGTGTCAAAATGTTGCTAGCCTTTGAAAAGTGGATGATGGTTTCCATTTTCTGGTATGAGCATTAAGAAAATAAATGCAGATGGCCTTATAATCAGTTCAGTTTTTACCATATCAGTACACTGTAATCAGGGTTATGAAAAACTCCTTAGAACGCTGCCTGTTAGTTACACGCTATGCACATGCACACAGCCATGTACAGCCACGCACAGCTCTCCAAATCCATAAGGATTTTGTCAAACACTTTATTCCCTAATTACTGTTTGAAGACTGTCACTGGTCTTGCTTTCAAAAGACTTTCATCTTTAAGAAGTTTATTTGTTTATGTTTATTCATTTTGAACTTTCCACCTGTAAAATTCATAGGTGGCTTTTATAATTGGCAGTGGTTTGAGAGTAGTTATTTTTGAACAAACTCATTATAGCATTCCTTGGAACATTTGAAAATATTATTTAAATAGTGACAAATATCAGAAAAGACACTTAAAGCACAAGAATTCTCTTTTGGGCAGTAATCTCAAGTAGAAATGTAACTCAATCAACCATGCAGGTGTATTGCATAGTTGATTAACTGAGCTCAACCATCATGTGGATCAGAAAGATTTGGGTTCATATTGTTTATTTGGATTTCTAGAAATCTTTAAGCAAATTTCTTAAGACCATTAAGGACACTACACAGCTCAATTGATAAGTATAAATGTCATTGCATTCATACAATGACATCGCATGTTATGACAGAACATATTTCTTTTCTTAGTAGAGAGGGTGTTAACACTGGAGTTCAACGAGGATATATGTTAGAACCCATGCTTTAATGTATAATTTTAGAGGAGAAGCTAATAGTGAAGTGACAAGTCTTTCAAACTGTATTAAATTATTCACAGAATTGTATGAAGAATTTCAGGAATGCCATAAGAAGCTGAGTGTTAAAAGGCTGTGCAATTCAATGTAGATCAATATGGAGTGCTGGATATGGAGAAAAATCTTAACTCAAGAAAAAGAAATTATAGCTTCTGTGTTGACCATCATCACTTTCAAGGAAGATCTTGGTATTGAAATAGATTGTTCTGTGAAAACTCAGTGCTCATACCTTGCAAAACCCAATGCAAATACTAGAAATTGTTAGAAAAGGAACAAATGAAACAGACAACATGAGTTGATTCAACTGTATGAATCTTTTGTGTTCTAGCAACTTAAATGTTATGTTCAGTCCTGGTCTGCCTATTTCAAAATGTCTAGATTAAAGTTTAAAGGGTTTAGAGGAAAGCAAACTTATTGAGGGTATGGAGAAGCACACTTATGAGGAGCAAGCAAATAGGCTTGGACTCTTAAATCTGAAAGTGTGTTCTGTAGAGGCAACCATTGCTCACTGTCTCTTTTTTAAAAAAAGTGTGTAAAATGAGCATCTAAAAAGATACAGTGCTTAGGGATAGTATGGAGATTATTACAAACTTGGTATAAATACAGTACCACCCATCTGAAAAGAAATTGAGAGTCTATAACAAGCCACTGTGATTAAAACCAAAATCCCTCAACAGCATAAAATTATTTCTGAACTGGTAGCTTCTGCATAAGACCTTAAATCATCCTTATCATAGGAGAAGTGTAAGGTGGCAAATGTGACTATTGGGCAGTTTGGGGGGGGGGGGGGAGGGTAAGGATGTTGTGCATAGTCCAGTGATTTTTTTTCTAATTGAAAAATAGTCAAGCATTATAAAAAATACAGAGTTAAATATGTGATGATAAATTTCAGAAGAGTTAGTGTAGTTTTTTCTAGACATTTATTTAATCTCTTCATTAAGCATTTATTAAATGCTTAAAAAAATTCAACAACTGTAAATTAATTTAATCTTGGTTTTCAAAAATCTTTTGGCAAGGTTCATGCCAAAAGATTTTAAGTGGCTAGTTTGTCTTGAGATGAGAGAGAGACCTCTTGTAGATTAGTAACTGATTAGGCGATAGCACACAATATTTAGGAATTGACAGCTTTTGGATGGAGCAAATGCAGTCCTCATCCCATAGACCTAGGTTCAGTACATTTATAAAAATCAGATAAAAAAAAAAAGGTGAACAGTAATGTATCTTGTGCAAATGTGCTTAAGATAGTCAAATTAATTTTACTATTGATAATTAAAGGGTTTAAGCTTCTGACACACAAAGAGAGGCTGAGAGAGCTGGGACTGTTCAGCCTGAGGTGGAGAAGGCTCAAGGGGATCTTTTCCATGTGTATAAATATAAATATCTGATGGAGACAGTAAAGAAGATGGAGCTGGGGTCTCCTCAGTGGTGCCCATGACTGGACAAGAGGCAGTAGGCACAAACCAAAACACAGGAAACTTCATTTCATTGCAGATACTCAAAAACTGACTGGACATTGTCCTGGGCAACCAGCTGTAGCAGGGGAGTGGGACTGGATGGTCTCCAGAGGTGCCTTGTGAAATCTTAACTACCGTGAGGAATGGGGAATAATCTCACAATATTAAATGCTGGGGTTGTGAAGGGATGCCTGAATACAGTGTCAGTAAATGCAATACTGCATTTGAATTAAAAAAAACCCCACTCCTATATATTCACAAGAGTAGGATCTAAATTAACTACTACCACTCAAAAAAATAATTGTGACTTACTGTTGAAAGCCCTCTGCACAACATATTTGATATTTAATGCCAATCCTAAAGGCAAATAAAATCTTATTACTTAGAAGGAAAGAAGATAAAACAGAACAGGAAGCATGGCACTTCCTTTGTAAAAATCATTGGTTCTGTTGTGAATACTCAAAAAGAGTCAGGTAGAACTGGAAAAAATGAGAGGGATGGTGAGGAGAATGGCATGGCTCTGTGAAAGGTGAGGCTAATAATCAAAGGTTCTTATGCCTGCAAACAGATGACTGAGGTGTGATATCATACAATTAGGAGTAGTATAGAGAAAGTGAATGAGAAGTGGTTATTCCCTGTCTTGCTGTAAACAAAGTAAAGAATGTCCAACGAAAATTTAAAAAAGCAAGCAGCACTAGAAAACAAGTAGTAGACTGTAAAAAGAGTAACTCGGGCAAACTAAAAAAAAAAAAAAATCATCTCTGCAGAAAAGAAGGGATTAAGTTTCATACTTCAAGGAGTAGAAGGATCAAGTATCAAAGAACAGTTACAACACAAAATTGTAAAAGTGTTTCATTTAAAAAGTGGATTCTTTGCATAAGGAAAGCCTTCCCCCCTTTAATCCTTCTTTGTTCGTTTGGCTTTTGCAATATTCTCTTGCCGTTTCTGTTTCTTCTTTTGCTCTCGCTCCCTGGCCTCAATCATTTTTGCAAGCTTCCATGAAAGCGCTGCACTAATTATGAACAATGGCGTAAGGGCCAAGATCACTGTAGTAAGAAAGCCATATGGGTCCTTTGCAGCCCACTCCACGATGTATTCAGCCCAAGCCTTGATATCGAACATTTTTTCTGGTTTTCTGATAGGAAAACCCTATGGAATGATAAAGAATACAATTTCTGAATATTCAAAAAAATAAAAGCATGCATCCACAGCAATTACCATTTAAATATAAGCCATCACCTTTCACAGTTAAAGAGCAAGCTCACTTTGGATATAAATTAAAAATATTGCATAGTATGTGAAAGTGTAATAGAAAGTGTTGACTTTAAAGTACAGCATTTACGAAACGGTGTTGGAAGAAATTAAAAGAGCCCAGTTTTTCTCTTTGTATAGGTTTTAGTAGGGAGGCAAGGGAGCGAGGGCAGCGCTTTCAACAGTAAAACAGCAATTGCCGGCAACTCTAGAACAATATAAAACCCGAGCTGGCAGCAAGAGCGGCGGCGCATGAGTAGGGGCCACCGGACCGCGCCGGGCCGGTGCCTGCGAGGGCCTGGGCGTGATCGGGAGGCCCTGAGCTCCTCGGGCAGGAGCAGGCGCCACCCGGACACCTCCCTGGCGACTCCCGCCCACCCCGTCTCCCTCCCGCCGGTACAGCAGCGGCGCTGCCCTCGCAACCCCTCCCGCCTTCTCCCCTTCCCAAAGGCCGCGCTCTAGAGACCGCCCGGCGCCGCCCTCACCTGCGGCGGGGGTGCCCAGCGCCGCCTCGGGCACCCTCCAGGCCGGTCGACTGACGGAAGGGTGGCACCGAGGTCACTGCGGAGAGAAGATACAGGCCGTAAGAGAAGAGCGCCCGGCGAGGCCCGTCTCCGGTAGCGCTCGCCTCCGCCCGGCACAGGCGGCGCTACTCGGGCGGGGCCGGGGAATGGCGGCGGCGGGAAGTCATCGCCGAGGCTCGGGGCGGGGTAGGGTGCTGGGAAGGGGACCGCGCCTTGCCTCCCGCCGCCCCCCGGTACCACTGCACTGGTGGGCGCCGGCCTGGCGAGCGGAAGCAGGAAGGAAGTGCCCGCGTCGCTCCGCCCGCTCCGGGGGGAAAGGCCGCACCGCACGGCACCGCCTCTTGCCGCGCTCTCCCCGCCCTGCCGGTGTTCGCTTGGAAAGGCGGGCTGCAGTGGGGCACGCGGGGGGGGGGGAGTTGTGGCAATCCGGAGTAGCCCTGCGGAGCCTGGTGGCGGAAGGCAGCTGTACCCAGGAACCTTCTGGCAGCGACCGGAGCAAACGTGGGAAGCGGTGGCCCGCGTGCGCGCGGGTGTCGCCGCTCCCTGATGTCGCCGTTGTCTCTCCTGTTGTAGTGCTGCTACTCGAGCGCGTGCTGCGATCTGCAGGTAGACCGCGAGTAGCTTTTGCTGGTAGTTTGGCGAGGTAGCGGCTGTATGTATCCCCCGCACCGTGTGGCACACCCCGAGTCAGCTGATCTCAGCGCAGTCTGGCTGACTCTGAAACCCTTGAATATTCTCAGGCCGAAAACTCCGGGTTTGAGATTTTGCTTTATGAGCGTTGCCCAGAGTCTTCCCTTTTCCCTTCCTACAAACGTGTGCGCACATACAGTGATGTGAATAAAAACTTCACTGTGCTTCCAAAGCAAATTTGAGCACCGATGAAGGCAGTAGCGGAGAAGATCTTGCAATCGCTTCAATTGTACCGATCAGCTCAGGAGTTCCTTTCTCTGCAGCTTAGCAGCAAATGCCATCACAGCATTCTGCTTTTATATGTCCTTTCGTTCTGTGATTATTTACATTATCTAAATGGCAGCAAACAGGCAAATAAACATATTTTGACAGTGAGTCACTGACAAGACACCTGACTATCTAAAATGCTTTCGCTTATGTTGAATGCAGTTTTGTCCTATGTGTGAATCGTCATTATTTGTGCATTCTTATTCAAAACCTATCTGTAGTATTCTATCTCTTGTAATATTTTCTGAAAATTAGGATAGGATACCATCAGCCAGTCCCTGTTTGGTCTATAATTTGTAAATTGCAACAAAATATAACAAAAGAAATTTATTGGAGCTTGTATATTAGTTCTGGAGTGTTGTTTTTATTGGTATCTTTATAAGATTCTTCCATATGCTGTGTAGCTAAGTTAAAAGTAGATGGGCTTTTACATAAGTGTAGTGTATTTCTGGTAAAGGTGTGCACTGCGCTAGAGGGGAAGTGGTTAATTTTCTGATGCTTGGATGTCAAAGTCAGTGTAGAGATAGAGTGCTGTCCACTCTTCTCATTCAGCAGTCTCTAAGGCTAGTTGGATCACCTTCTCCTTCAGTGGCCTCAGTGACTTGTCTTGTGGGATTCCACACAGCAGTTTTCCACTTCCAGTGGATCCATCAGTAAATAAAGCATAATGCCTTTCATCTTCTAGTAGCACGTTATATGGCAGCACTTCTTGGGCACAAGTCACCTCCTCAGGCACTGCTCCAAAATCTCTGCCTTCTGGCCAGTCCATGATCTCTTCCAGGATCCCTGACAGTTGGGTTTCTCCAGTAAAGCTTGTTATGTGACCAACCGTACCATTTGCTCCATGTTGTACTGCTTGTACAATGTGTAGAGGGAACATTTCCTTTGAACATCCAATGAAGCACAAGCAGTCGTGGTGCCAAGAGGAGATGTGCTTCTGTACCAACAACTTTTGAAGCAGCTTGAATTCACGCATCTTTTTTTCAGTTGTGGTGTAAGTGGACTTCTGGTCCTCAGTACCCCTGGCTCCAAAACCCTAATGGTTGACCTTGAGTTTCTCCTGATGTTCTCTTCCAGAGGCTCCAGGTGAGACCATGCTCCTCAGATTCCATATAGAGTACATTTTGCACAGTTCTCTCCTGTTTGATGTGTTCAAAGGCTTGTTGCTCATGGCCCAACTCAAAATGGTTCTTCTTTTGGGTTACTTGATAGAGAAGGCTCAGAATATGCATTCTCTAGAACCCCAGAAGGCCCAGGAAAGCTTCTTGTTTGGCGGTGGGGACATAGTTGCTATCTTGTTGACAACATCTATAAGCACATGACAGTGTCCATCATGCCCTTTTATTCCCATGAACCAAATCTCTTCTGCAGGTCCCTTGACCTTGCTTTTCTTTATGGCAAACCCATCTCTCAGGAGAATCTGAATTACTCTTTTTTCTTTCTCAAGCACTTCTTCTGCCTTGTTATCCCACGCAAGGATGTCATTGATGTATTGTAGATGTTCAGGGGTATCAACCTTTTCCAGTGCAGTTCTAATTATGCCATGACAAATGGTGGGGCTGTGCTTCCAGCCCTGGGGCTGTTGGTTCCCGGTGTACTGGACACCCCTCCATGTGAAAGCAGACTGTGGCCTGTGGCCTGCATTCTTCTGCCAAAGGAATTGGGGGGGGGGGGGGGAAGTGTTGGCAATGTCAACTGCAGTGTACCACTTGGCTGCCTTTGACTCCAGTTCATACTGTAGCTCTAACATGTCTGGTACAGCAGTATTCAGTGGTGGTGTCACTTCATTCAGGCCACCATAGTCTACTGTTAACCTACAGAATTTTACACTGGCCATATGGGGCTATTAAAAGGTGAGTGGGTTTTACCGATGACACGTTGACTCTCCAATTGATGGATCAGCTCATGGATGGGAGCCAGCAAGTCTCTGTATTGCCATCAGTGCACTGTCCTCATAGCAACTGGCATCTGTTGCTCTTTAACTCGTAGCAGTCCCACAGCAAAGGGATCTTCCAAGAGGCCAGGCAGGGTAGATAGCTGTTTAATCTTCTCTGCGTTCTCAGTGGCTACACCAAAGGGCATAGGTATCCCTTTGGGTCCTTGAAGTACCCCCTCTTGAGGAAGCCTATGCGAAGGATACAAGGGATCTCTAGGCCAGTCCCAGTGGGATGCTTTTCCCACTTGTCCCTGGTTAAGCTCACCTCAGCCTCCTGTACAGACAATTCTTGGCATCCTCCTGTCATTCCAGAGATCCAGATAGGTTCTGTGCCTCTATACCCTGACAGTACCAGGGTACACCATCCACCAGTGTCTACCAGAGCTCTGTACTTCTCTGAGTTCAGTGTGCCAGGCCACTGAACCCAGTCCACCATATCTGGTCATCCCTTTTATCCTTCTGGCCTGAGGCAGGGCCCCTCTATTCTTCTCCCTGGTCAGAATATTCACTGTCTGGCCCTTGCCATGCCAGACCACAAGTCCCCTCCTCAGGATCAAGGGAGGTGGTCTTAGTCTTCCCGTGATCAGGAGATCACCCATTACCTTCTTGTGTTTATGCAGTGACTACACTGGTGGCAGGTCTCAAAATTCTCATGTGGTCAGGGTAGTTTCTGACTCCTGAGTCCTCTTAGTTCCTCCTCCAATATCTCCGATGAAGGACTGGGTTTTTGATCAAGCTTTTCTTCTTCTTTCTCCTTCCCTGTTAATTTGAGGATATGGACATGTTGTTGTCCTTGTCCACTGTTTCTTTTCCACTACTGAGGCAATTACTGTAGTTGTTGTTGCTTGGGTCCCTGTCTCAACCAGGATGCCCTCAGAGGCACTTTGGGTCCCTACTTCAACTACAGTCCTCTGAGAGCACTGAACTGTGGCTCAATAGCTACAGACTAGGCCCCAGTACAATGCTAGAAGCTGATGGTTTTCACTGGAGTAGGCAAGGTACCCTTCTATTAAGTGGTGTGTCAATTTGACAGGGTTGCTTGCCTGTCCTGGTGTAAAGTCCCAGGTTACGGGAGGTTATAACAGTCCAAGGAAACTACCCAAATCCTTCTACACACCCTTCCACCCAGGGACAGACCACCTCAGCACGCATTTCAGTGTTGCTCTGCCCAGAAGTTGTCTTCTTTTACACCAAGATGAGACCAGACTCCACACAACTCACAATGTGCCAACAGTGTTAATTAACAGTACTAAACAGCTCACATAAGGGTGGACAAGGATGTCAGGAGCCTGCACAATAAATCCACTTACATCAATTGCCAGTAGGGAGAAGGGGGTGTATTCCCTCATCTTCTCCATAAGATAGCTCCCCCAGCACAGTAACAACACCAATGCCAGTGTAAAGCACATACTTGGGTCAATGTGTTCCCAAGTTTCTTCATCCTTCCCACAAAATAGCTCCCCCAGCACAGCAAAACTAGCAGTACCAAGGCAAAACACATACGTGTTGTTTGTATTAGCATGTTTCTAAGCTTAGTAAAATAATGAGATAAGCAGTGCAGTCAACAAACACTGTGACCTGCACAGAAGCTTACCACTTAGCTACAGCACACTTAATGCAAAGTTGCTGTTGTCAAGCCCCACTTTGGGCAGCAGAAGAGACTGATGGTTTGACCTTGGCTAGATGCCAGGTGCCCACTGAGCCACTCTCACTCCACACCTCTTCCTATCAGCTGGACTAGGGGAAGAAAGCAAGCTGGAAAAAAACTCGTAGGTTAAGACCAAGGCAGTTTAATGAATAGCAAAGCAAGGCCACACACAGAAGCTAAGAAAACAAAGATTCATTCTCTCCTTCCCATCAGCAGGTGATGTCTGGCCCCCTTCTGGAAAGCAGGGCTCCAAACGTGTAGCAGTTTCTCTGGAGGACAAGAGGATGTCCCTGCCCTTCCTCCTTTTCCTAGCTGTTATTGTTGAGCTGACATCCATCATGTGGTATGGAATATCCCTTTGGTCAGTTTGGGTCAGCTGTCCCAGTTCTGTCCCCTCCCAAGATCTTGTGGACCCAATCCCACTGCGGGGGGAATGTTGGAAACTCAGCCTTGTTGCTGTGCGAGCCCTGCCCGGCAGTAGCCACAGCGCGGGTCTGTTAGCAGCACCTTTCCAGCTCTCAG
>JANIJG010008083.1:0-10675 GCA_024611175.1 Megaceryle torquata | reverse complement strand
TTTAATTAGAAATAATAAAAAGGCTCTGCACACAGGTAGTGCTTTTTTTGCAACAGTATGTCAGGACATGAAGAAAGGACTGACAAAATTTCTCAGTACAGGTAGGCAGGAAGCCTAATTTCCTATGCTGGAGACATTCAAACCAAAGCCAATGCCAAAAGATGGTAGAGTACTAACTGGAGAGGAAAGCAGTTGCGGCTGATCCCCTACAAGGCAGGAATGCTAAAGGACACAGAAAATCTAAGCAATGTATCATATCACCTCTTCCATGCATCCCTTCTCTCCCATGGTGCTACAGAAGAAACCTCCTTGTTTTCTCTTCCTGCACATTCCAGGCTGTTTAGGTGTCCTCCTTGGTTTTAAGTCTCTGTGCTGAGTTACCTATGGCTAAGTGTAAATAATGAGGAAGGTCATGGGCAGCTCAGTGGAAGAGAAGGTACAGGTCCTTGGGTCATGATAGACCCAATTCACTTGACTGTCAGAACCTCCTCCATGATAAAGCAATCAAAGCTTTCAGATATCCAGAACAGACTAGAAGTGATGCTGCATTGTCTTTAAAATTATCACATGGGCACTATTTCCAAAAGACCAAGGGCAACAGATTGCTCTGCTCTGAATCATAAAGCTAGAAGAAGCCAGAATGATGTGGGCATTTATCTTGCTTCCATTTGTTAAATTGGGAACTTGTGTTGCTAATAGTAGCAATTATATGGCTCGGAAAATTGTTGATGGCTAAGGATTACCACAGAGATATTCTAATTGTGTGAGTCTCTGTAATTTACACATAGGGTGTGTCTGTCTTAGTGTGTTCATTAGTTAGAATGGGAGAGCACTTTTCAGGCAATGCTCAACTGTTGCCTGCTTGCTGAGCACAGGTTCACCTCAGGAAGGGCACCACAGGTCCTGATCTGGGTTCTCTTTGGACAGAACTAGCCTGGGAGGTGGGTTGCAGCAATAACAGACCATATAGTACATGGGAGCAAACTTAAGAGTTTATCTGAACCAAGAGACCCAACAACCTGTAGAAGTATCTACATCAGGTCTCTGGCAGAAAACAAACTCTAGAGATTGACTTCTCTTGATCCAAACTGCTTGCTAATGTATCCATAACTGTAGTTACCAGTTCTGAACCAACTAGATTGAGTTATGGAATTGGGAATTTTCTGTGATAAACTCAACTCTCAATGATACTAGAAAAAATCTTTCCATGTACATAACAGTGAGTATTTCCTGACTCAGTTACCCTGCAGAGTTTAGATCTCTGCAAATGAAAGCTTGTTTTAGCCTGATGATTACAAACATACAAATGTTGGAAACTAATATATAAACATGAATGAAAGCTTCATTCATTCCAGCATAGGTTCATGAATGCCAATGGAATCAGCAATTAGCAAAAGTTTATGCATAAATATCATTTAGCATAGTACCAAGGAAAGGCTCTCACAACTGCAGTGTAGGAGCTAGAGTTGCAACTAGACTCAAAAGAGAAAAAAAATTAAAAGTTAGTAAAAAAACAGGGTGTAAAAGTCATATTAAGCACAGACCTCTTCAAAAGGAGAAGCCTGTGTTTCATCTCACCCAACATTTTTGTGGCAATTCAAATAAAACCACAATTATAAAACTACGCACTAAATCCACAGCATTCATGAGACTTCCATTTGAAGCCAGGTGAGAAAGGAAAAAGAGACTTTCTCCCTTGGAGTCAGAAGAATGCAGAGGTTAGCACGGTGGCAACCAAATCATGCCACTTGCAGTCTGACCCACATCAAGACAGCGTGGGCTAAGGAGTAGGAGGAATGGTATCACCTTAAAAACACTGCAATTCGCATGCATTCAACAGGCATGGCTCTTTCCCAGAGCTTTCTCTTGGGATATTTGTGCTACATATGGCTCAGCCAGGGAGTTAGGAGAGGGCAAGGTCTTTTGCTCCCTCTTGCAGTATAACCTGCTAATGAGAAAGGAGATTTTCCTTGTTACTAGAGATCTGAGATTGAAGAGTTTGCCCAAAAGAAGAAGGGGTAATCTAGCTGATAAGTACCAAGCATGTTTTTCTGCTCTGTATCAGTCTTTCTCTGGCTTTCTCTGCAGGCCAGAGGAAGTCATCTGCTGAGAGTTCCCAAATTCTTTTAGATTTGTTTTTGCCCACGAACAAGTTGATGGTGATATTCCCAGCACGTGGGCCAGAGTTGTGCAAGCCAGTTCAGAAAAGAGTGATGACTAGTTAAAATGTACAAAAATGTCACCCAGGACTTCTTTTTTGACATGGTATGTCAAAGATGTCATTATAGAACTGATCATCCAACCGGTCAAAAATAGTTGAAAATATTAGCGGCTGAGACATATTTTCTTATGCGTGCATAAGCATGTGTGAGTTTATGCTTGTTTGTGTCAGATTTGCTTTTCATGGTGTAGTTTTCAGATGTAAAAGTGTAACATCCTGAGCTTGTGGCAAGATCTGATGTTGCAACTTTGTCTTTTCTACCACATCCTGGCATTGACATATCCTTTCTCTATCACTGCTGATGCTGAGGGACCTGTAGAATTAGTTTAAAGAGTTTCCTAGCAATCACACTGTAATTTCCATCATGCTGGTGCATTTATCTCCAGTACTTAGCTTTGGCAGGTCAAGAGCTGCCCTCTGTTAGAGTTGTACAACTGACACCAGGCTCATGAAGACATCTTGAAAGACAGGGTGGTGATATGAGCAAGGAGTAAAGAAGTCTCAGTCTGACAGTATGCCACATTGCAGGACCCTGCATGGAACTGCAGAGCTCTTCTGCTTGTCACTTGATGACAGATATAAGAACGTTGCTTAAACATTAAGATTTCTTTCTGTAGCCTCATCTAAGGTGATATCAAGTATATATAAGCCATATGAAAATATTTGAATCTCGAAAAATATTTGCTGTGTTAAACTTAGTCTAATTCTATAAGGACTGGATCCTCCATGCACTCAAGGGATGGGAGACTTTTCTGGAGTCCAAGAAAGTAATGCAGGGGCTAGTACAGTTGCTCTGTGCTCATAGACCTTATGTCCCTTAGTCAGTAAAGTTGATGACTTTTTGCTATGTATTATGCAGGGAAGGTTTTAATCTACAGAAAGCGATCTCCAGAGCCCTCTGATAAAATCATTTAGGTGAATACTTTGCAAATCAATTGTCCTGCTTTTGTGTTTGTCTTACATAATACTTTGATGCAAACCCATGGTTGAATTCATTAGGCCTGCTTGCTTATATCTTTTTTGTTCTCCTTTTGCCTTTCAGCGTAACGTTACAAAATTTTTCCCCTCAGTGCTTACAGACATTTAAAACAATAGAGAATTCCCCCTTTTTTTTGGTGTTTCTTAAGAAACCTCAGAAACTAAGTTGTCTTGTTAGCAGAACAGCAGTTCAGACATTAAGAGCAGTATGAATATGGTTCACTGGACTAAAGATGAGCTGCAGATCTGGATAGTGAGATGGAGATAAAGTCTTTCAAATATATAATGTATTCTTATTGCAGGCACAAGCTCTGCCTATTAGTTCCCTAAATTCCCATTTCCAATGGAAATGGGAAACATATTTCATTAACAGGCTCTGCCACTAAGAAACATGATTTTCTCTTATTTAAATTATTTCTAATTGAAACTTAGAGACAAAGAAGTGCACAGGTATAGCTGTAGGCAGAATAACAAAGTCCTTTCAGATGTCTTGAAACGATTTTCTGACTGTAAATCACTGAAGCTTTGTGTGACTAATGGGACCAGAGCTCCTGAGGTTAGGATTTTGCTGATTGTGCTGCCCTACTGAAGGCAATCTGGAGAAAAGGAATTTCAAAATGAAATAGCCTCTGCAAGGCCTAAAAAAGCTCCTATTTCACCCCTTTTACAGGATTTTGATCCTCTTTTGTATGCTTTTAGAGCTATGATGTCAAGCAGTAGCTAGCTAGAGGTGCTCCTGGGTTTGACACCTCCCATAGTATGCCATTATTTTTTCCAGCTCAAGCAGTGGTTGCAGGCAGGTTGCATGAGCTATTTCCAGAACTTGTCTGTTCTCAAGAAAATTGCCAGCAAATACTGAAAGACAAAGCCAAGAAAAAGGCAATTTGTTTTCTTTCTGGAATGCTTTCCTATCTCTCTTCCAAAATCTACTTTATATAGTTCTATCTTCCATGAGTTACATGTAGGTCTTTAGAAGTTAATGTACTCATAACAAGTAGTATATTTTCTGTGCAAATGCCATTGGCTTCTCTGCTAGGGATCCAGCTGCCAGAGGCATTGAGAACTTCCAGCCTGAATTAAACATGGAAAAAGCAGAACCTATATTTGAAGCACCTATGGGATGTGCATGTTACCTTCCAGGTGTGAACTGTGAGTGAACCAACAGACTGTGGTCCACTTGAGTGTGCAGACAGTGCTGGTCTTTCCCCGTCAGCTCCATTCTGCAGCAGTATGGCAAGGCTGCAGGGGTTGCACAGCCATAAAGGAGCCTCTGCACCTCTGAAGGGGAATCACTAATGTGTCCATGCTTAACTTGTGTTTCAAGGGCAATTTTTCAATGGCAAAGAATCAAAGCTCTGGATAGATGTCCCAGTTTTTGAGTTATGAGACAGACTGTTCTCAGTGGTGCCCGATGTCAGGACCAGAGGCAGTGGGCACAAACTGAAATGCAAGAAATCCCATATAAAACAGAAAAACGTTTTCTTTTTTAGCATAAGAGCTATTGAATATTGGCACAGGTTGCCCAGAGTGCGTGTAAAGTCTTCATCCTAGGAGATATTCAGAAGCCATCTGAACAGATTCCCAGGCAACTAGCTCCAGGTTGCCCTGCTTGAGCAGGCACTGGGACTGGACAATCTCTAGAGCCATCTTCCAGCCTCATCCACCCTGTAACTTTGTGAATGTATGAAATTTTAGCAGCCAAACCCACATGAAACACCGTCTGCTTTGTTTGTCCAGCCCTGACTACAAATATTGTAACATACCAAGTTGTGCAGGTGTGTTGATCTGCTTGAAGGTAGGGAGGCTCTGCAGAGGGATCTGGACAGGCTGGATTGATGGGCCAAGGCCAATGGTATGAGGTTTTAATAAGACCAAGTGGCGGGTCCAGCACTTGGCTCACAATAACCTCAGGCAATGCTGCAGGTTTGGGGAAGAGTGGCTGGAAACTGCCAGGCAGAAAAGGGCCTCAGAGTGTTGGTGGACCGATGGCTGAATATGAGCCAGCGGTGTGCCCAGGTGGCCAAGAATGCCAATGGCATCCTGGCCTGTATCAGAAATAGTGCGGCCAGCAGGACTAGAGAAGAGATTGTCCCCTTGTACTCAGGACTGGGAAAGCCACACCTCAAATCCTGGGTTCAGTTTTGCACCCCTCACTCCACAAAGGACATTGAAGTGCTGGAGGGTGTCCAGAGAAGGTCAATGAAGCTGGTGAAGGGTCTAGAGCACAAGTCTTGTAAGGAGCAGATAAGGGGACTGGGGCTGTTTAGTCTGGAGAAAAGGCTCTGGGGAGACCTGAAAGGAGGCTGTAGCAAGGTGGTATTCAGTCTGTTCTCCCAAGTAACAAGAAATAGGACAAGAGGAAATGGACTTAAGAAGCACCAGGTGAAGTATAGATTGGATATTAGGGGAAAAAAACCCCAACTTCACTGAAAGGCTTGCAAATCACTGGAACACACTGCTCAGGGAAGGGGTTGAGTCACTGTCCCTGGAGGTATTTAAAAGGCATGTAGATGTAGCGCTTAGGGACATGGTTTAGAGGTGGCTTGACAGTGCTGCATTAATGGTTGGACTTGATTATCTTGAAGGTCTCTTTCAACCAGAATGATTCTATGATACCGTGATTCTATACACAGATTCCTGGACTGCAGAGTCTTCAAGAAGTTGTATCACCGTTCATATAGGGGCACTAATAAGGCTGTTTCACAAAAATAGTGGTAAGAACAGCAACAATTTGATCGTAATGCAGTCTTAGGAAATGGGCATATGAAAAGAACTTTAGAGCACTGTAAAAATAACCCATCTGTGCAGGTAAAACCCCATTCTATGGAAACAGGGAAGGAGAAACGCTGATGCTGAGAGCAATAATCTGTGTGAAAAGGTCAGGAAATACAGTCCATGACTGGAGCAGCTTGCCCCTCTTGTTATTTTTTCTCTATGTGGACCATAAACTGATCTGTTTTATTTCAAGAACTAAATTTTAAAATTTAAGTTTCAAATAAAATCTATTCACATTTACATGATGTATGACATCTCTACCACATTTTCACAATCTCAGTGGAAATTAGCATGCTCATGTGCACTTTGAAACCCCTCTCAGTCTATTTAAAGGCTTGCATGAAATGTGTAATGCTGGTCTTTTCTGGTACTGGAGGCTAGAAAATCTTGCTTATATGAAGAAAAAGAAATACTCTTATGGAGACTGATAAACTCTTGAATTAAGCAAAACTAATAAGAATTAGAGAATCATTAAATATCTAATAATTGTGCCTGGATTTGGATTTTTCCTCTTATAGTGAGGCAATGTTTCTGGACGAGGTGAACTGTTACCAGCATCTGATTAATTTCCCCAAGATAATGGCCAACTGTGTTTTAGTCCTTTCTTATTCTTAACATTAAGTCCGCCACTGTCTTCTCTTACTAAGATTACTGTTGACTTCGGGCTGCTTAGAAGGAGTAGCTCTTCACAACTGATGTGACTTGAGAAGACAAAATAAATCAAATCATCTTTCTAGCATTTTGTTTGACCTAGTTGAAAAATAATCCTTACCAGTATTTTACCTCCAAGCATGAAAAATGTGTGGGCCTGTGGTGGGAGAGAGATCTCCATGGCTTTGGGCAAGACTTGCTGTTGTTCTGTGTTTCCTTTCCTTCTACTCCAGTCTCAGTTATGCTCACACGCTTGCACTTTTTTGGAATAATTTACCTCTACTAAGCTTCTTGGAACATGGATCTCATTTAAATGATATGGTGTCTGTACTTCTTTCTCTTTAGGAATTTGATGTCATATCCGGATTAAAAAAAAAAAAAGACAGATGTATGTGTTGGAGGGGAAGAAAGAAAAGAACAGTATAAGGAAAAAAGGAGTTTCTCTTGTTCAAAACTTTTTCATGACAGATGGGGGCTTCTGGGCTGGAGGTTTGTGAAAAATTCATTATCCAACCTAAAATCTTGCAGGCTTTCTCCCAGCTTATATTTTACCTTTGGAAGTCAGTCCATGCAAAAAACCCATGGCCATAATTGCAACAATTTTTCATCAAGAAAGAATATTTCCTACAGGTGTATCTGTTTTTATCTAAGCATTTACTGGCAAAAAAGAGAGAAACATTTTTACACTCATATCAGCAAAATAAAGCAGGGAACGTACCCCTGCCTGTAGAAGGGATTAATTAAAAATGTGGTAGTTTGTGTTCAAGTCAATCCAGATCAAAGGCTTTTCATCCTAACTCATTCTGTGTTTCTTAGGTCCCAGAATACTGTACTATCAGAGACAATCTTTGTTTTAAAATCTAGACCTTAAAATCTTCTTGAATTAAGAAGCTGCTGCTTATCAGTGCTTTGTGTTGATTTGCAAATGCATGCTGTGAGGGCATTTTATTTAAGAGATATTTGCAAAGATTTTGTTTATAATAAGATTTTGCTTAAAAGTTGCCACACAATGGAAATGACCTATTGAAAATATTATTTCATGTGACTCAAAGTTTGTTGACATTTTTTTTTGCTTTGAGATGATGCAAAATTAATTGTTCAATGTCAGGCTAGGCGAAGTCTTCAAATGGAATTTCCTTCAAGGCTTTGTTTTTAAATACAGAAGGCAGAGCACATCTCCAGTGCCATGAAGGCCTTATGCTTTGAAACCATAGGCCACAGATAACAGGGAGAAATGTCAAAAAAATGTGCTTATTTGATGTAGAACTGGTGCATGTCTTACAAGGCTGACGTAGTGAGTTCTCCTGAGATTCTTACTCAAGCTCTTCCTCCAGATAAGATGATCTCAAATGGCTGAGTGAAGAGAGCTATCTTAGAAGATACATGAAATGGTTTTTTAGTCTGGAATCATAATCCTGTAGTTACCTTGACAACTACCAGTGATATATGACTACATTGTGTTTGCCTCTCCAGATGCCCTTTCAGATGGTCCTACAGACAGAATATAGATTTCTTTTTTCTTTTATTATTGGCTTGAATCATATCTCTGGCAATATTCTATTCAGAAAGCAGGATCCTTTTCTGTGTGTCCTCCTAGCAGGATAAAATAGTGTATTTGCCTGTCCTGGTTCAGGTGAAAACAGAACTAATTCTGTTTAGTGATTTTACTTTTCAGCTCAGTTCTTCTAACTAACTGCACTGTCCGAAGTGAGCAGCCTGTTTTCACAGACAGTGTCTGCTGCTGGCAGTGATAACACCCCATGCTTACAGTTACTACCAAGGACTGGTGTGCAGACCAAGGCCACTGCTGGCTCTTGTGTACCACATTGGGGGTGCAGGAAAATGAAAGGCTGCACCTGCAGGGAGGAGTGGACAGGACAAGTGACCCAAACTGACCAACGAGGTATTCCATCCCATATACGTCATTTTGGGTACAAAGCAGAGGGATCCGAAGGGTCTATGTTTTTTTTCCTGGGCTCTTCTCCCCTCTTGGACTGCTTCCTCAGAGCATCCAAGGAGGACTCTGTCCATTCTGCCTTCGATCCTGTGTTCCTGAATCTGGTAGCAGAATCCAGCTCCTGAACACAGCTCCTGTCTGCTGTGGGGCCCAGGCTGGGACCCCCGGTGCCTGCTCTACGGCATCAGTGGTGACGGTGATGTAATTACCATCGGAGGGTGGGGTTTGATACTGGTTTTGTATATATTTGTATGTATTATATATTATTATTATTCTCATTAAAGCTGTTCTAGTTTCCTTTTCTAGTCACTAAGTCTCTCTCCCTTATTCCCTTTCTCTTCCCCTTTGGGGAGGGAGGAGGGTTAATAGAGAGTGTCTGTTATAGGTCTAAGGGGCCACCCTGACCCTAAACTGTGACATTGCCTTTGCTTGCAAAAGAGAACAGTTTATGCCATTGTTCACATATTATCCATTTAACTGCCAAACAGTGGCTTTTTGTATAAATCTGAAATTCAAATTGCTGTGTTTGTGTTAACTAACCTGGATATCTGTAGATATTAATAAATCTGAATAAATCTTCCATTTCAAGTAATGAAAATTCTGTCACTGAGGATATAATTCTGCCTGTGTCCTCCTCAAGTGGCATGGGGAAGCAAAGCATGCAGTGTTCATGGCTTAGTGCTGCAGGAAGGGCATCAGAGAACAGCAACTTGCATTTGCTGTGTGGAGCAGAGCAGAGCTGAATGGACTTTTTCTTCATCTCCATGAAGTCAAAACCAGAGAATTCAGACCCATGTTTGCATTTATTGGCGTGAATTTTGGGCCTTAAGTTGCATTGGGGACCTATTAACTCTGCTGGCTCCCACTGGCTATTCTGGCAGAATATGTGTGGGACATGGGCTGCAGCAGCTCTGGGGAGCCAGCTGGAGCTGGGCTGAGAGGTCCTTCAATCCCCTCTCTGACTTCTCATGTCTGCTTCCCGCTTCCTTGAGGTCCTGTCATCCCTGGGGCAGAGACCAGGGCCTCAGCCTTGTGCTGTGGGTACACAGCCTTCAGTGGGTGTCTGCCATAGAGATCTTACCTACTCATACTTCTGTTTAGATGAAGAGGAACTCATCAGGTGATGCAAATGACTGGCATCAAATTTAACCTCACAAGAGTAGTTCAGAAATACTGTTCTTAGGCTGTGTGAAAATCTAGCACGCTATATCCTTAGTCTCTTAAATATATTTTTACCTTTTCTGAAGATACTATTTTGAAATAACGCTGTGCTTTTGTGCTTCCAAAGTGTTTGCATGGGGTTTATTTTCAGAAGCTGGATGCAAAAGGGCTAATCCCTCCCTTCGGCTAGAAGAGCGCTACCCACCAGACCCAAATTTAGGGATTTGCAAGGCAGCAGAATGAGGCCAGGATGGGGAATTTAATTAATTTCCTTCAGCCTATGGTAAGAAGCATGTGCCATGGGGAGTTTGGGTCTAGTGCAGCGTGGTGGTGCACAGAGGACAGTTATGTAAGGAGTGGGTTGGAGCTGGAAGGAAAGACAGCGCTTGTGGGTTTGTCCCTGCCTGCTGTCAGTCCTGTGCAGCCCAGGGGCGCAGGGACCTGAGCAGTGCTCATCCTGCTTCCTGGCTTCATGGGCCCTTTCCTCCACCTGCCATCACAAACACCCAGAGAGACCTTTTAAGAGACACCATCTTCTGGTAGTCAGAGGATAAAAATTAGTGCTGCTTCTCCTTCAGTTTCTTTTCAGCAATAGGTGAGATTATATGTAAGTGATGATATAAGGAGAGATCAGTCTCAGAGGGATCATTTAAATTTATGCTACCAGCACTAAATTAATCTGTGACTTGATCCTTTTTATTTTTAAAACTATACAATCATTTCCTTGGTTTGCAGATTAATTTCAGGCAATCATTCTATATAGTTTACTATTTGAGCTAAATAAAAATCAGCATCCTACTGCAATGGATACAATAAAAAGAATATATATGTATATGTTCAAAGAGCAGCTGAATTGGACAGGTAAAATCAGAATAAAAAGAGGGGGGGGGAGGGAAAAAAAAGAGGACAGAATGATAGGAGGAAAAAATCAG
>JANIJG010008079.1:5888-16103 GCA_024611175.1 Megaceryle torquata | reverse complement strand
TATCCAAGTTCTCTGCCTTTAACAGAAATGTATTTCCACATATCCTGCACCCACCTTGCCTGTTTGTTATGGTTTTGAATTGTAATAACGAACACAACAAAGTCCTGTCTCACTGAGTCAGATCAGAGCTGGGAAGGCCTTAGGGGCATTTTGCTGGATACTAAGTTTGGCTCATGTTTCCTCAACCTCCAATGGTAATTCACCACAAGGGACTCCTCAGGGACCTTTAATTTTGGCTTATTCACTGACTAGCTCTCAGCTTTCCATTTTCTCAAATTACAGTCTTCCCACTCTGATGGTTCCTATTTAACCATTTTTTTCTTCCTTTCTAGGCTTCGACAAATTTGTGTAGGTTTGGCAGCCACTGCCCATTGCAGTCCAGGGAGGGTGCATCAGAAGTGAAGGAACGGGGGCATGAATAGAGCAGAGGTGCCCTTGTTCTGCAGCAGCAATGTTGCACCAAGCCTGGCAGCTATATGGGAGGTGGTGCCGTTGGTCCAGTCCCTTTATCCATCTCCTCACACTGACTGTAGTGACATTTGGTGTGCTTGCACCTTTGATTTGTCACCGGCTCCTGCACTCTTACTTCTACTTGCAGCGCTGGCACCTGAACCCCATGAGCCAGGAGTTCCTGGAGCAGAACCAGCAGGAGGGCCAGGCTGCCCTCCATTACTTTGAGAAGCTGCAGATACCAAATGCCTCTGAGCCCTCCGGGAGTGGCACCTTCCAGCCCTTGCTGCTGATCACCATTATCACTGTGCAGAGGCGGAATGATTTCCACTATGTCTTGCAAGTGGCCTCCCGCTTCCACCACCTTCTCCAGAAATGTGGTGCCCATTGCCAAAGCCACCGCATCCTCCTCTGTAATGTGGAGTCGGATCCCAGTAGCCATCAGGATGTCAGACTGCTAAGCAGCTTCTTTCCTGTGGTCACTCGGGACAAAACTGGTGAGAAACCTGACCCCAGAGTGAACCAGTTTGAGAAGGAGAAGCAGGACTATGTCTTCTGCCTCAGGCAGTCGCTGTTGGCATACAGCCCCCAATATATCCTCATAGTGGAAGATGATGCTGTGCCAGAGGAGGAGATATTCTCTGTCTTGCAGCACTTCTTGTTGGTCCGGTTCTCCAAACCATACCTCAGAGATGCACTCTACTTCAAGCTTTACCATCCTGAGAGGCTTCAGCGCTACTTCAACCCTGAACCCATGAGAATCCTTGAGTGGCTAGGTCTGGGCATGTTTCTGGGGCCTGTGTTGAACTGTGTGTACTCCTGGGCAACTGGGCGCACCAGCCTCAGTTGGCCCATTGTCCTGTTCTTTGCTTTGTACAGTATGGCTTTGACAGAGCTGGTGGGACGGCATTACATGCTGGAGCTGCGCCGGCTGGCTCCCACACTGTATAATATCGTGCCCGTCACTGAGTGCTGCACACCTGCCATGCTTTTCTCTGCTCCATCTGCCCGCCGTGCCTTAGGTTACCTGCAGGGGCTGCACTGTCGCCAGGGCTTTGCTAAGGATATTGCCCTCTACTCGCTGCTGCGTACTAAGGGGGAGAGTGCCTACGTGGTGGAACCCAACCTGGTCCGGCACGTTGGAATGTATTCCAGCCTTCGGCTAAACGACAACCCGAAACTGCTGTGATCTGTTCATGCCTTTCCTGACACAAAGCCCACAGAAGCCACTGATGGGCAAAGACAGATGCTCACACTGGGCATCCTGTACCTCCAGATGGACTAAGAATTACTCTTTTTAAAAAAAAAAAAAAGTTTCTTTAAACTTAAGTGCATGCAGACCCCATATAATACACGCTTGGAACTAATCACCATGCACCATGTGGGAGGGGAGTGGAGGATTCCAGCTGAGGGTGTGGATTGTCTACTCTCCCTATCATTCTTAGGCAAAAGGTCTCACATCAATATAAAAAGAGCTGTGCTGTCTTTTCTCCTTTACACTGGTTACAGAAATCCTCACCTTAGGGCAACAGAAATGTGAATGTTTCAAATTTAAGCTAGTAAGGAAGAAAATCCCTTATTTTCCCATCCTTTCTAAGGTGTGATCTCTGACTTACATATCTCTCAAAGCTGTGGTTTTAAGCAGACCTTTCAAAAGCAGCGGTGTTTTATGTGAATATTCACACAAATTTTGCCTAGTTTCTTGCAAGCTTTGGGAAACCTCAGTTTGTTACTGTCTTCCCCCACAGATCCTATCTATACTTCCACCTTTCCCTCTCATTTCTCTTGGAACAGAGGCTCTTAAAAACACACCCTCCACTTACTCTTTACAGGTCACCTTTGGAGGTGGGAATAGGAAAACAAAGTAACAGCCACTGATGCTACACAGCCACCTCACAAATGCACCTTTTCATTGACACATTAGAGTCATAAACAACATAGGTTGACTACTGTGTTGGTTAGTATCATCACAAGTTGTGGTGTATCCAGGTCATTAAAAGAGGTCTTATCAGTTGCTGTTTGGACTTAAGACATTCAACATGAATTTACCTTAACGTCCTACCATCAGAGGCAAAAGAAAGATTAGATCAGGTGCCACTATTGTGCAGGATCCTTGTTTCATTTCGGAACTGTAATTCACAGCTCAACCTAAGTCATTCATTCACTGCTCCTGACAGCAAGCAAAATACCCACAGGAAACAAAGCTAGCTGTTCATAAAAACAAGCAACAATAGCGCATCAAGGGACCACTCTGATGCTGACCCCTTAATTTAATGTGCTCTGGTTGTTAGGCATTTGGGAGAGGTACTTTGTACCACAGCTGTGGGCATAGTTAAATATAAAACCATGTGAACGACACAGAGCTCAAACAGAATCAAAACTAGCACCACAATCTTTATGAAAAACCCACCTTGGCTTCAGTGGACTTTGAATCAAATTCACTTATATGTGGAGTTTGGTTTAACTATTTCTGAAACCATATTCTTACCTTTGGAATGAACCGAGCAAAATGATTTTGTTGAGTTTTGTTGAGTGGGGGTTGTTTGGGATTATTTTTTATTATTATTATTTGCTTGTTTGTTTTTGGTGAAGGAAGAGATCTACTTGGAGTTTTATTTCCCCCCGTCTCTCCTAGGTGATTTATGCCTTAAGTTAATAACCAGTCTGATAGTAGATGTGAAGGATATAAAAGTCCTGAGAGAAGAAACCAATTAAAGTCGCAAACCTCCAACTGTCAGCTCACAACGGGTCTCAGTTATGCAACACAAATGCCCAATGCAAGTTTACTGAGAAGTGGCTTCACAACACAGAGCAGTGATTGCTCTCTTAACAGTCATCTGGGATACTTTTATAACACCTTGTGAAATCAGGTGTGAGTAAATTTGCATGTGGTGTCATTCCAAAGGTAAAGCACCTCTCCTGTCAGAAGACACAGGAAAAATTGCACAGGCAAAGCCACGATTTATTCCCAGCTGCTGAAAACCCCAAAGACACCAGAATGGTCACACAGTGGCAGGTGAGAAAACCTATTCTCAGGCTTTACTGTAATATGGTTAAGATGGCAGGATTTGAGTGCCATTGTATATTTATTCCACTAAGTGCCTGTGTGTGTGAGGAAATACAACTTCCTTATGCATCTTCTGCTGTGAATGTTGAAGTGCAGTGTGCTTTCTCTTCACTCTTTTTCTCTCTGTACTATACAAATCCAGGACAGTGACCTGTTCTTTTCATGAGGGTCCAGTCATACGCATTCTTGCAAAGAAAATCTCACAGGAAGGTACAATAAATGGGATAGGGAAAGAAAACAGGAGGAAGGAAAAGAAGTCCGTTAACTATATACAGTTAATAAATATTTTGATTTGGAAAATTATTTATCCATTTGTCTTGATATTCGTTCCTTGTTTGCCCATTAGTATTTTGTCATTCCAGAAGTCCAGATGAAGTCAATAATTTCACTGAGCTTCATAGCTGAAAATTAATAACATGAATTTGAGGCATCCCTTCTAAACTAGAAGACAATTTTCAGGACATAAAAGACAAAAGAAGTTCAGTGGGACACACAACAATTTGCTGAGGACCTACAAGCTGTACCTGCCAGTGAGAGAGTTTTGGATAAACCCATTGAGAATGAACACCTTTGTGCAAAGAGCAGGTTAATAAATTCTTCAGGTCCTTCTGGAATAATTTCCTTAAGTGCCTAATTCACTTTTACAACAGAGGTGCTTCTTTTACTGAGCCTGCTGGGGGCTGTTTCTGAGTTACTGAGGTACTTGCTCAGTGACCACCATGCCAGGGTAGAATCTCAGGCAAGTGTTCCTTCTGCTGCCTCTCAACTTTCACAAGCAGACTGATTTTTGTTTCCATTTTCTGTGCCATGTGCTTTATTAGAAATGGTAAGTCCAAGAATGTACTTTGCCCTTGGAACAGAAAATGGGAGGTTACTGTGAATTCTTATTTTTGTTGGATTTCTACAAGGGGATCAGAGCTGAGTTACTCTCATCTCACGCTACATAAGTTCAAGGCCTAGAATCAACTCCTTGAAATGTGGCCTTAAAAGTTTGGTTTTATCCACTTAAACTTAGTGACTATTTTTGAAACAAGCAGTATGGATTTTCTTGGGTGTCGTATCATTCCCAATAGTTCAAAGACAATTTTTCAGCATGGCAACTACTGCTTACACAAGAGGATTCTTTCTTGACGGGGCAGACAGAAGTACTCAAGGCATTACTGTCCAAGACAATCCAGGGGAAGTTACTCAATTAAACAAGAACTACCTTTGTTTCCAAGGCTTGTCCAACATAAGCATAATTCCAGCAGAACATAAAGCATAAACTGATAGGTATTTATGAGATAAGAAGTCCAAGAGTATTTTCTAACTACAGGAGGTACCAGTGTCTTCGTGAGAGGGCACTATGTTTGAAGAGAGAAGGAAAAAGCCTTCCTGTCAGCCATGAGGAGCTGTTGAGTTGCCAGACTGGCTATTTCAACAGCAGTTTGACTGAACACAGGGTGAATTACATTTTTCCTAAATATATTTACAAGCAAACTTTCTGCCAAATAAACAAGCTTTCTGTTAAAACTCTATTGTGTCTTCTTTCTGTATGCCACTGTTTGTTTTCTGGTCTGGAAAATCCATCTTTTTCCTTACTGTAGTTGTCTAAGAAAGATACTTCTGTGTTCATGCATCTGCACAGACATGATAATTTGGATCCTACAGCAAATCAGGTTGAAAAGAACCTGTGAAGGTCACTGGTCCAATTCCCCACTCAAAGCAGGTCTTACTAGACCAGGTGGCTCAGGCCATTCTCCCAAGTATTGAGGCATTTTAAATAGGCACCCGAGATAAAATGAAGCTGTATGTGGTGGAATTTAACCTTAGTATACTTTTGTATAGGAGCACTATATATTTCACAAAATAGAAAAGGTAATTTTCTGTGGGATATAGTTGTAGTTACAAAGGCACTGACAGTTTCTCTCACAAAGTTAGAGTTTCTTTTTGAGTATTTCCACACCAGCTTTATAGATGTCATATCCAAATTCAGCAGATGGCAGGGCCCAACATATGCTTCTGAATAATCTTCAGTAAAACATACATCTGCTAAAAACTCATACAGAATCAAGTACTCCATGGTCTGTGCTTCTTCAATGTATGTGTCTCTGTAACTTAATTTCTACAAACTATCTGTCCTGACAGCTCGTGCTTTGAGAGAATCAGCCAGGTTTATTTGTGCACCTATAGGCTAGGAGTCATCAAGATCACTGTCCATTTCCAAGACTTTGTTCTGCATAATGAGCTATGAATAACATGTTCCCAGCTTTGTATCCACTGGTGATTTTCACACGTGGATGAAGAAAAACTATTGTTTTTTCCTTGCCCTGTTAGTAAGCTTCTGATCAGCTATGTATTCTTCAGTGCATGCTTTCTCTTTGAGTTTCTGCCATGGTGCCCAGTGTTCCTCCAGCAGTGCAGAAACCACATCTACAAGGGTCTTTTCAGCAAACTGGTCCATTTCAGACATTTGTTGTAGTTCATAGTCTCCAAATTGTCTGCTAATGATAACATGCTGCACCTAGGTGTGCTTTTTTGGGGGACAATGTGCTGCTTAGATAAATGGGTAATAAGCAGTCAAAAGCCTCCCATTATAGCAGACAGTTGTTTGCCTACTTGCTTTTTTAAAAGCAAAATGTCAACAGAAAGGTATGGGGACCAGTGTAATTACTGCATTTATCTTCTTCATGTCCTATGCTGTTTTGCACAGCCCAGAAATGTTGCCTCCGGCAGACTGATTTAAAGTTGTATCCTTGTTTGCTACCCCTGCTATTGAAAATACTACAAAGATTTAGGTTTTGAGAACAGTAATGTTATGTGCTTGCCCATATTTGACTTTGAGTCATGGTGTTTGTTGCTGCCCAGCTTTAGGATAAAAAGAACAAAGTGCAAGCAAACCCACGCTGTGCAATCAAGCCCCTCAGCACTCTGTGTGGGGCTGAGTCTGTTCTGCCGAACACCCTCCATACCCTCCCTGACGTATGTGTCTGCAGACACTGCTGTGGAGCCAGAAACGGGCGATTTCTTTCAGTGGGGTTAAAGACCAGGCGCTCTGCATTGGGGGTGAGGGCTGTAGGTGAGTGGAGAAAACAAACCACTTAATAAACAATATCTCTGATTAGATAGGGATGAACAAGCTGGACTTTGAGACAGTTAAGCAAGACTGCAGAGTACGGAAAACAGGAAACATCCAGCACAATGTGGAGAGGTGAGGAGGAGGCTCCCCTCAGCTCAAGTCTGCTCTGATTAGACTTTAACCCCATCATGCAGACAGCACTCTCTTGGGTCACACTGGAACTGGTGTTTATCATGTGGAAGATATTCTTCCAACTTCCAGTGTTTTTTACCGTGTCATTTCAAACCATTTTACAGGCCTAACCACATACAAAAGTGTTGCTAAGATTAATAGTACTTCATTATTTTCTGATGTGCAGAGGGAAGCTTTAACAGTTTAAATTTTCTCTTGGTGACCATGTAATCTCTGAAATTGCTTCATCCATTTATTTATTTTTCATCTTTATTTCTCAGAGGTACCACAGTTTGTGTCTTTTCACATCTGCAACACAAACAGTGGATGCTACAAAAGGGCATCTGCTTCATGCTATTACCAAGCCACTCACAAAATTATCTGTACCCCTTAACATTAATCTGCATGAACTTTGCCTCTCTTTTCCTCCTGTTTTCCTGAAGCCCCCAAATCTGACTCCTGACCCACAGGTCTCTTAATGCACCTTCCACCAGGGCTTTGTTGTTCCTGCCACTTCATGTCTACTGAAGGTGTCCCAGACTTCCTGTATTGAGACTCTTGTATCAAAGTCATGCTATACATGGCTATAAATTCAATTTCTATCAAGTAATGTTGAGAAGTAGTTACTTCTACCAAGGGTGCTCACACCAGCAGACAGCCTTTTGCTATCTACAGCCTTATGGATGCATCATGTTACTCTGAAAAAGGCTTAAACAAAAAAAGAAACCATTCCAAAATTAGTTGGGACACTAAAGCTGAGAGACTTGGCAAAACTCTGAGTTCAAACTCAATGAGACTGGTTTACAACTTGGATAATACACCAATTTTGACATAAAATAACTAGTGCAGGCAGTAATTTGGTATATTTTATGGGACAGGTTAGTTACTTGCTAAATGCAAATACACCACATTCCCCTCATGATGCAAACTTACTCCTCATAATTTATGGATACATGATACCACTACAACCTAATCTTTGTAGGTCTAATTATCCCCAAATTATGATTACATAGCTATGATGATAAGAGTATGTACTCTTTTTCCAGTGTCATTTAAATATTACTCTACTACTAATTACTGTGCAGCATGGTCAGCATCATGGGTCCACATGTTAGTAGTACTGAACCGCCCAGTGATGTGATCTAGCACAATTGCTCATTCCATATTTTTGTCTGAAAAGGCTCCCTTTCCTAAATTAAGTGAAAAAGCTAACCATTATGTCCATTCACTCTTTTTCTCCTGTTAAAATCTGGAATCCTAGTGCTTGAAGTGCTGGATGTTGGCTGAGGAGAGCTAGAAAGACACATACTAGCAACTAATACATACTTTTGAAAGAGTTAAGAAATATAAGGTGGGCTGCATGGGATTATCTAAAGTGGTTTCTAAATGTCAGACACGCATTTTTTTCAAGAAGACTTCCCGCAGCTTTTCTTTAATAGTCAGTCAGACCATATCACAGATTATACTGGGAAAGAAACACTTCCAAATACTTTCCTACCTGTGACAGCTTCTAAACAAATCAGGAGTGATGGGACTTTGATTTTCTCTGTGGCCCTGAAGAAGACCATCAGTATGATTGCTTGATCTCAAGAGGGTAATAGATTATATATTATACTAAAAATATCTTTAATTCATACTAGATACCTCCATTTGTGGTGGGGAAATTAATAACGCCATGGGGTTCACCTTTCTGGTAGGATGGAAGAAATGGAATATAAAGTAAACGCTTAAGAAGGAAAATATTTATGTCCGTGTTATGTGCCACAGCATTCTTCAGCAAAATGATATGGATCAGGAAGGAGAATGTTAAAGAAAACAAAACAAGGCAAACACAAGGCCTTCAGCTTTTTCAGAGGTTTCTCTGCTGATGGCCACAGAGTGCTACTGTTCACAGAATGTAAGCTGTAAAGATTTCCTGCAGGCACTGATCTTGGCATGCAGCTCTAGAAGAGACATGCTCAAGGAGAAAGTTCTCTAATGAAGACAGTGTTCCTTAGTGAGAGAGAAATCATCTGCCTCACTGTGACCATGTAAAGGCTAAAGGTGTCACTATATGAGCCAAACAAATGCAGAAGCTACGTCATTCTTCAGGCAAACACTGTGTCCTTGTGGTAAAGACATACTAATGTCCAAGGCTGCAGAGCATGTTGTTGCTGAGGGTATGATGTTTGCTTAACAGTCCCTGTGCTGTACTTCTCTCCAGTACTCATGACCTGCAGTATGAGGGGGGGTGGGAGGGGGGGATGGGGAACAAAAAAAATCAAGTCCAGCTACCTGGATTTGGCGAATAGCTGTAGTTTGATTTCACATAAACTGAAATGCTGATATACCATTTATAGAGCATTAGCATTTTTCACAGAAAAAAACCAAAACTGCTAAGCAACTGAGAAGTTGCAAATGAGAAGTTGCAAATGCTATTATAATGTGTGTCAGTGTTTCAATGGGATTTGGGTGGACAGTTTGGCTTGCACTTGTGCACCTTCATGTGCACATATATTTCTTGATAACCATCAGTCTCATACATACACTGCATCAAAGGAATTCAGGATTTGCATTTTTATTAACCATGGCACTGTAGCATTGCATTTCGCCTTTCCATATACTAATTGGTAAATAGGTTTCTGTGCTAAATTTTCAAGAGAGGAAAATCGGTGTAACACTTAGAAATCCACTGAAATGATAGTAACTCCTGTGAATTAAGGATCTGTAACATTGCTTCTGCATATTGTTTTCTGCTTTTCCTTTTGTACTGTATAGTTTCCTAAATATAAGCTTCCAGATCTAACCCTAAACAGAAAACTATGGCCAAGATCCCTGTTCAACAGTGGTTGAACAGTGGTTCCTCTTGTACTCTTTTCAGTCTGTTTTAGAAAGAGGAGGAATAATATGAAACAACTAGAAAACATCTCCATTCCACCACAGAATAAATGGCCTTGCATACACAGGGGAAGGGAAAGGGGAGGAACACCAGTAGCGAGACTAGGTCCCATTGGTTGTCTGTGGTTGTGGTCTGACAGCCAATGACAGACCTTGAGCAATGACATCTCCCCAACCAGCCTGGGGAGGAGGGAGGATGAAGGAGTGGAGAGAGAAGCAAGAATTTTATAAAAGTTAGGGATTAGAAGGACCAGGTCTCTTTGCCTGTAACCACCTCACCAGAAGCTTGTAGCAGCAGAGGCACTGTCCACCAACAAGTAAGTATAACAATTTAATTTCTAAACTGTAAAGGTGGTATGTATATCAGCAGCTGAGACACAATGTGTTTATCTAAAGTGGGCCTGGGGAGTTGTCTTTGGTTTAGTTTTTATTCTTTTGTTCCAGGAACAGCTTGCAAGAAATAAGCATTCAGCCATTCTGCAGTGATCTTCCAATGTGAGCCACTTGCTTCTAACACTTTCTTTGTTACTTAGCTTAGTCACTCAGAATTCCTGGAGTAAATGAATCCTTACTCTGAGGGGACTAGAGCAAT
>JANIJG010008075.1:24092-46994 GCA_024611175.1 Megaceryle torquata | reverse complement strand
CAGCAATTATGTCACCATCACTACTGTGGAGCAGGCACAGGGGAAGACTCAGTCTGGACCCAGCAGCAGTTGGGAACAGGACTCAGGACCTGGATTCTGGAACTGGATTCAGGAACACATGGATTGGGATTGGAGGCAGAACAAAGTCCTCTTTGGATGCAGAACATTGAAGAAGAGAGCTTAACTCTTGTGATCCCTCAGGCTTATATTGAATATGACTTAAAGGTGCAGTCTTTTACTTTCTGCACCCCCTTAACGTGGTATACAAGATTTAGCAGTGACCTTTGTCTATGTACCAGTCCTTGGCAGTAGCTCTAAACATTGAGCTTTATTACTGCTAGAAGCAAAGGCTGTCTGAAAATATTTCATTAACTTCAGAAAGTGCATTTAGTTAGAAGAAACCTAACTGAAAAGTAAAATGACTGAACAGAGTTAGTTCTGTTCTAACTCAAACCAGGACAATGGTGCTGGCATAAGTTCTGCAGCTGAAACATGAAGTTAGTAGATAAATTAATAGTGCTCTTCACATTTGGTCCTTAAGGGTTTAAGAAAGATTCTTGGTTTCTTATTGCTTATAAGTTACTTTGAAATAGAATTTTGAAACAAATGAAACAGTGGTTCCTGGATGTCTTTTTATAATGCAAACATTTCCAGACTGGATGGCTGAAGGCTCTGACTCTTCTGTTAGGATATTGCCAGGGGTTTATTCTACATTTTCATCTCCAAAATCTGACAGACAAGGGTCTGGGTGCCAGACATGCTGGATCTTCTTCACCTGTACAACTACAACAGGCAGTGAGTGTGTGCACAGTAACTCTGACCTACTGCACATGCGTGAATTCAGTGTGTAATGCATTCAAGCAGGTCTAGATGTCTGTTGGTTCCAGAAAAGGAGCTGTTGCTTCAGCCAGAGGGGTGTGTATGGCTGTTCCACAATCAGTGTCATCGCATATAGTGCTTACTCAGAAGGGAATTAAATGAAGGGGAAATCCATCACTTGCTGAAAAGGAGCTGACTCAGGAAAGACGTTCTTGGTGTAACCTGGCAAATTTTTTTTTTTTCTTTCAAGATATATCTTCCATTTTTCTACTCCTTCAACATATTTTATTCTCCCCTGTATTCTGCACAGGTACTTAAATGGTGGCCATGAGAGGGCAGCTAATGGATACAGGGTTCAAGTGAAGTACCAGAGCACTCCAGGAGGTAGACCTGGCAAAGCCTAAATGCCAAAACTAGCTGAGGAGATCGCATGTGGTCAGGAAGTGTCACTGCTCAGATAAAACTCGCATGAAAGAAGGGGAGTGGAATGCTGCAGTGGGAGAGTTGGAATAGTTTTGTGGTGATACTTGGGCTCTAGTCAAAGGGAATTTTGGGGGGAAAAAAATGGGGGGATTAGATATGAGTAGGTGGATAGGAGAGAGATCAGTAGAAGTATCTCTGAGGTACTCTCATCTGAGGTGGACCCCCTCTTCATGGCCACCTTAACAGACACAGGATTCTTCCCATGCTGTTTATCACTCTAGATAGTCATCTTTCCTTACTCTTACCAAAACTTGCTACTAGACAAGTGCCTTGTCATCCCAACATAGTAAAAAACACTTTAGAGAAAACACAACATTCTGTATTCCTGAAGAAGTTTTAATACATGTATGAAAAACTATTATCTCCTTTCTGTAGCACTGTACTGTCTACTCTGTACTTCAGAAGTTATATTTCTTGTTTGTGTTTTAAATTTCTTTTATTTCAAAAGAAATATTAGAGAAGTGACTCTGGGATACAGTTTTTAATTGGATCAGTTTCCAAACTAATCCCAGTCTCCCTGCTAGATTATTACAGTGCAATAGATGGTCTCATTTGGGATGAAAAGGGCAAGATTTACAGTTTCAGTCTTAACATTGAGTTTTCTTTGAAATAAATGCAAATTTGTGGGTCTATAAAACATGCCCACTTTGAGGAAATGTACGGAGAATTGCTGGTGGGGAGGAACTGCAATATGATCAATGAAGAAACTCTCTGTAGCACTGGGACGTGTTTGGGTGTCACCTTTTTGCAGAGAGAATTCAGCTTCATCCATGCCTCAGAGAGAGGAAGGAAGGGAAGAAGTATTCATCTATCCTATCAGCTCTTTATGGCTTTGATAAAAATAAGTACAATTGCTGAATCGTGTCCTTCCATTTTGGTCAGATGATCTGGTAAGAGTGAAGCTAACTATAAGAAAATAAATTAAAAGCAGACCAGGGGTTGGATTTTGGCCACTGCTTATAGACATCTGCTTTTGCAATTTCTTTACTTGATCCTAGATAGCTGCAGGCTTCTAGAGTTCAGACCTGATCAAGTTCTGCTATGACTCTTGGTATCACAAATTCCTGCATTAGAAGTATGATGGCTTTCATTTTCATGCATCTCTTTTTATAACCAAAAATCAAAATCAATTGATCATCTTTTTGGCTGCAGGTGTTGTGAAACGCACACACACCAGCCCAGCATTATGGGTGGCAGTAGCATTCAGAGGATGAAGGTTGTTGTAGTCTGGTCCTGTACAGAGCACAACCGAAGCATTTCGCTAATGAAACCTGCTCTGAACTCTTAAATTTCTAAGAATGTTTCTGAGCAGACAACTGTAGCAACAGGAACCTTCTTACAAACAAGATGACATGAAAGGCCTATTAGTCATCTCTGCTACATGTGTAGAGGTTTTCAAACACCCATGGCTAGATATTTATTTATTTATTAGGAAACTGTTTATGAACGAAGCAGAAAAAAAAATCACCAAAGACATTACTTCAAGCTAGGAATTTAGGCTTTTTAGTCAATGTCTCGGTTTATAGCCCCTTTTTTGGGATTCTCTTCTCTGTTTTAAGACAGATGTTTTGCTTTTTTTTGTTTGGTTTTTTTTTTTTTTTTTTTTTTAATTCCAGGACCTTGTTTGCTCACGAGATCTTAATTTCATTTAAAACTCTAAAATTCCTTGCAGTTAGTAGACGAATAAAGAGTTTCTTTTCCCACAAATGTGGAACATAATTTTGTGCCTTCTGGAAGAGTTCCCTAAGGCTCCTAAGTCATATTGGAAGCTTGGCTGTGATAAATACATACAAAAGTTATGATGCATAGGACTAGGATGCCTGCAGTACTATTCACCATGGAACTGCAGTGAGATTTTAATGTAATTTCTTTCACTCATGGGCATTCATTGATCTTTCATCTATGATTTGTCACTGTGAAAGGAAGAAAGGAAAATGCAACCTGGTGAGCTTTTCACTTTACCAAGGGCTATGAAATCCTTCAATCCCCTGTAAAGTGCCAGTTGGATAAGATGTCACAAACGGAAAAACTATTGCTAGCACAGCAGATCCATCAACTTCATGAAGTAAATGCCACCAGCCCCGAATTATTATTATTATAATAATTATATCTTACATATGGATCTTTGGACTAAGTGAACATGACACAAGAGTTTTTAGAAATCACATGGCACCCCTCTGGTTATTGTAATAAAGAGACAGAAAAGACTTGTTTGATCTCCTACCTCAGTTTGCTGCCAGTGCAGAGAAACATGAGGCAGCTCCCAGGGTAAATGTGAACAAAAAAACTCACTAAGTTGCCTGGAGGAATATCAATTCAGTGGAGTGAAACAGCAAATGCCAGGAGACCAATCAGGTAAAATATGATGCACAAGTACCTGCAGACCTGCAAGTGGAAAGTGTTCTCCCTGCAGTTCTTTTGGGTCCTGATTCAACAATGTGTGGAAGTGCCTCACCACATCAGGACCAAAGGCGCTGAAATCACAAATGAAAAGACTGTCTACAACTAAATGCAGACAATAGGTTTAGGGACACAGATCATTCTGTGATTAAGTGGCTGTATGTTTTATTGATTGGTAAGGGACATGAAAAGTGACCCTTAAAGTCCTGCTTCCACTTCAAATTCATTGATAGCTGAATTTTACTTATATTTTCCTTTCATCTTATTGTTAAATGGTGGTGAAGACTAGAATGTTAATTTTAGTGTGTATAAATAATTTATCGAATAGTAATAACATATGAAAATGAATTTGATATGCTTCTTTATATGAATGACATTCTATTACTGAAATTTATTAATCAGCACATTCCACTCCATCAAACCTAAATTATTTGAGGAACAGGAGGGGAGGAGGTGGAAAGGCAGTTTGGAAAAATGCAGTGCAGTGGGCTGACTAAATCTGAATACTTGGTCTCTGAAAATGCAGCTATCAGTGTAAATCAAATCATACTGACGAGATACAGAACCGTTATATGCAGTCATAATAACACTTTATATACCATCAATATTAACAGCAGTGTCTGTTGAGAATATAGTTTTAAAATAGGTACGTACAATTTTATTAAGTATAAAAAGACACCGTGCAGAGCACAATACAATATATTTCATCTTTAATTCTGGTAGTTCTTGAACTCCACTGTCTTAATTAATATTGTCACCAATGACCACTAGATAGAATTACTTCTCTGTATAAAATGAGGCTTCTCTGGATGAATTCATGCTGTTTGGTTTTAAAAATACATTAATTTCCTTTCAATGGCTACTTACACTAATCAAACACTGTCAAGACTGTTGGCTAGCCTGCATTTGGTTTCTAACACATGCTGTGATACTGCAAATTTCCCCTGTTTTGCTCTGCCTCCCTGTCTGAGAATAGATCCTTCAAATTATTAATTGCTTCTGACTTTGTTCCAAGTTCACAATCAGAACAATGGTTCAGACCATTTCTACATTCCTCATGTTACTAAACTTTCAGTGACACCAGCTGGAATTTTCAACATGCAAGGGTTCTCCCCTAAGCAACTGTTCTCCCCGGGTCTTTTCTAATAAAACACAGAAGGCATGCTGAAAACCATTATTTTTTAGAATTTGGGGGTTCCCTTCTCTTATTTTCTTGAAAGTTAATGACATCTTTAGCCTTCCAGCTTTGACTATTTTCTTTGGAAAAGCAGACATGTAAACTTAAGAACTTAGTTATATATTTTGTTTGCACAACCCAATTTGGTTTGATTAAAAAAAAAAAAAGTCAGAACTCCGTAACTTCAAATTAATTTAAACGATAATCTGCAAGTCTTAAGAGAAACAACTTACACTTCCTCCTCTCTAAAATGTATTAATATTAGACTGGAAAATAAATTATACAGAAAAGCTGAGATTATGCTGTCACAGTAATATCTGCCAAACAAAGCTTGGTCTTTTGCTAACATTAGCTTACTACATTTGCAATACATGCTAAGCAAAGACCCTACTTCTCTAACAGGTACATTCAGACAATATATATTTTATGGAATAAATATATAATATATCCAGTTATACATTTCTGAGTAGTAACTATAATAGATACAAGCAATACCTACGTTCAAAAATACAGTTCTAGGATTCCCTAACTTTACTACTAATAAAATTAAAGTTGACCTAAAACTTTCTCACTCTGTTGATGCATAATAAAATATATGGAAACACCAAGAGTAAAAAGCCAATTGCTTCTACAAATGGAATACTTTATAAATATAGTAAATTGCTATTTCCAGAGGGAAAATTGGAAATTATAAACAGGAAGTTAGGTTAAAACAGCTCTACAATATACAGTACAAAATGGCTATGAAGCATGATGTATGAGTTTGATGTCTGTGGCAACATTTTGAACTGATGTAGTTAATAATTTCTGGAGATAACTGTAGAGAAAGATTCTGTCCCCAAAAGGAGCCAATCTTGATCTCCTTAAACCAAAACTTTTACTTAATAGAAAAAGCCCACTGACCAATTTGTCAGAGTAAGGAGTGCAAGATTAGATCAAGCAGAATTATCTGGAAGCCCTGGACTTCTCTGTTTCATAGGGTTTGCCTATCACACTGTTCTCGTTAGGAACAGTCACAGAAATACTATATATCTGTGACTGTTGTGTGCTGAAAGGCCTTATCAGGAAGGTACACTCCCTATGGTTGTCTTTAACTACACTATTATACTGCACATTCTCCAGGTGAATGCTGTTCTGTGTTCCTGTAGTTGTTTTCCACTTTTGCTGGAATACTGAAGTACAACTCTGGTTCCTTGATTATTGAACTCTTGATCGAGGCTTTTTTTTTCTTGAGAATAACCTAGAATTAAAGAAACACATTTCTCAGAGCAATCACATAGAATCAAGGAATTAAGCTGCTGTACCATTTGTATGTTCATCTCCTGCAGTGGCCCTATTTTACACAGAAAATCAGGACTTCATAGAATACTGCTGTTTATACCTCCTACATGATTGGAGTCCCTGAGATGGGATTCAGATCCCCTTCAGAGCCTTTGTTTGCATCAACAAATCTGGAATTCTGGTGGTCACAGGACAAGGGTTCTAAAAGGTAGGTGTTTTCCCTCAAGTATCAGCAGAGGTCAATGTCAACATTAATGATAAAATTATACCTGGAGATTCTGTTTTTGATCATCTGGGGACTTTCTGAGTCACTTGTGGACTTTTACTGGAGGACTGGGATCTAAGTCTTTGGGACATGCTTCCTACTTGATTTAATTTGGGCAAATGGAACATATCTATAAACGTATTCACAAACCCTCAATGATTTCAGCAAAACTGCATACATGGAGAATCTCTGTACCTCACATTCCACGTGTTTTGACTACACTGGGAAACTTGCAAGCCTCTTGAAAGCTGTTGTAATATTGAGTGTCAGTCAAGAGTGAATGAAATACTTCCTACCAAACTGGAGATGAGAAGTAAGCACTTCGAGGTTCCCTGCAGAGTAACCATAGAGTGAAGTTTGGATTCCCTGTAGCATGGAAAGGACTATAAGACTTTTCTTCACCTACCAGCAGCAAATCTCAATGTTCTGTTGCAGAGTGGTAACAGACTAGTTGAAAACACATTAAGCTGTGTCTAAATCTGGTAGCATATTCTTACTTGTCATAAATGCTCTGGTTTTAAATCAAATAATGTTCCCAGGAACTACAGACTTCTTATGCAGTCTTGTTTGCAGATAAGCAGAGCTGCAAAGTGGCTATTGATCTCAGGTTATTAGTTGGAAATTGGCTCCATAATTCATTAGGGCCTTTCACCTACTTTCAACATGCATTTTTACCTGGACAATGTGGAAACATATTGAAGAATGAGCTCTTCTCATCGTCACCACAGCAAGTGCTTGTTGGGGCCATGAGGGTACCTCCTGGACCCTGACTGTCCTCAGCACTCCCCGCACCCTGCCTACAGCCCAGGACCCCATGTCAGCATCCCAGGGCCCCAGCAACACCGCAGCAGGGCTGGTCTCCAGCTCCCCATAGGAAGAGTGTCCCTGTCCTCAGGAAGTGCCCAATGCCTGGGGCTGGGGCTGCCCCACTCCTGGCTGGGGCTGAGTTGGGCCATGGCACCAGGCCCTTCCCTCACAGATCTCCCCTGGGAGTTGCTGGCCTGGGTGGGGTGCTGTCAGTGGGCTTTAGGGAAGACCAAATGAATCCTCTCACCTACGACATATGGTTTTGCTGTGTAGTTTGCTGCTGTTGCTGCTGCTGAATGAGCAATTGCTGCTGTTGCCGGCGCCGGGCTGTTCTCAGTTTTTCAAAGCGAGCCTCCATCTCCTCCAGCACCTTGGGAGTGTAGCGTACCACTAGCTTGACGCTGTCCTTAGCTGCCTTCAGCAGCTCCACCGCCTTCTCATGGTGTTCTCCTTCTACGCTCTGGGAGCAGAGAGAAGAGATTTAATAATGAAAATGATGCTTTGATCTAGAGCTCCTAACTCTTTTTCATATGGAAAGGCAGTTGGGGTTTTAGAAAGATTCCACACCTTACATTTTTCAAGGCACCAATAAGGGAAAGTGTTAAGTAAGGTTTATGCACTGCTGGGAATGTATTCATTTTCAGATTTTAAATAACCCAAATTTAGGTTGCATTATTTCTGATCTGTGTGAGAAGGAGAAGAAATACTCAACAAGCTTTATACAAACATAAAAACTGTTAAAAAACCCGCAAACCCTGCAGTAAAAGCCCAAACAAACTGTTTGCAAGGTACAAAAATAAAATCCTATTTAAGTATTGGTTAGAAATGAAGAAATTGCAAGTTTGAAATGGCAATTCCTTTCTTATGTCCTGGCCCTGTTTGGATCCTGCAGGGAATGACATGTGTTGATTAAGCAGTAGCTGAGCTGCCGGCGAAGGAGCATGCCTGCTATTCCTGGGGACAGCCCTCAACTTAGTTAATGACAGTGCTCACACATTTAACATTTATGTGATACAGGTTCTCCACTGGAAATAAACTAGTCTTTATCTGATTAGTTTTAAGCAATCAAACGCTAACAACTGAAACATTGCAAGTTCTTGCTGACGGAATATAGATTTTCCCTCCCTTTCTGGAAAATGTTTTATAGTAAGAGGATATCTGCTGTGAAATCAAAAGTAGTCCCAAAGGGGCTCAAAGCTCTGATTTCATGCTCACATTGTTTCAAGCAGTAAACTTCCAAAAGTGGGGGGTGTCTTGGCTGTGAAATGAGTATTTAATTTCTACCATTAACTGGACTGACTGGAGTGTTTTCAGGCATGTGTATTGTTCCACACCCTCAGAGAAAGGAAGAAATTTTCTCATGGTGTATGACTGCCTGTGTGGACATATTGTAGGATATATTCCAATAAATAAAAGTATCTCTGCACAGAAAAACCAAGCCTGCATAACTAAGGATTTCAGACCATTTTGAAATAAATAATTTTCTTCCCACGTAAAATAAATCAAAGTTTACTACATGCTGTGCTTTTAAACTCTTATGTATACCATGCTATTTAAAATTAAACTATATCCATAGGCTTCCAAAGAGAAGCAGCAGCATTCAAAATATTTGAAGTTCAATTCAGGGTAAAAGAATAACTTACCTTCATTATAGTAACTGTCAGAAGAAAATTCTTTCTATTTTAATCTCTCCTATTTGACTGAGTAGCATTGTGCAAGAATAGTGAATAAGAATTACTTCTGCTGTGGCACACTATGAGCTAGAAATAATTATTTTAAAGTTTCAAAAAGCAGGCATGATACACTCTACATAAGTAATATAAACAACACAGTTCAAGCTTATCACCTTGCTATTTATCTTCCTTCTCCTGTTAAATATCCTTCAACATATTAATAGAAGTCTGGGTCAACTGATTAGACTCAGGAGTTTCTACAGAAAAGTTAAGGTGCTTTGAAAATATTAATGCAACTTTGAGAAATAATGAATATAATTTCAGGTGCTGAAATGATTAACAGAGACACAGAAAACCTTGAAGTAAATATACATTTGTTTGTTGAAATGAATGGCTTCATGTTTTTGAACTGTATGTTCATTAAATTTCTCCAGTACATCTCCTATTCAAAGATCTTCAAAAATCACGATATATGATGACCAGTTAGAAATTGTTACTGGTATAAACCTGCTGAATGAGTAATCTGCTACCCAAAAGTAAATTGGAAAAAAAAATTTTTTACAAATATTTGAAAAAAAGGGTAATTGTTGTTGTGTAAGAAACAGTGAATGTACCTGATACTCCAAAGAGAGCTAAAATAAAAACTATAGTTGCACAAGGTTCTTCTGAAATTGCTTTAATGAACAAGTCACAGATACAAATGAAAACCTCTTCCGCACCTCTTCCTTGATCTGAACTTCCTTCTATCTTTTATAACTCATTGCTTTGTGACTGGCTTTGATACCGGCTTTTGTAAACACAATTCTCACCTTAAGAGGAACTGTATAAATTTGGCATTGCTCCATTTTTTGCTTGTGAGTCACCATCAGTAAGATGTGGGATGGACATTCAGAGGGACTGACAGTGTATTCAGTGTTGTCGTGATCAGTTTTGTTGATGAAACAGTATGAACTTAGAACAAGCTATGAACAAAAATTGTAATCTCCCAAGCTACATGAAGTAGTTAAAATATTCATTTGCTTTCAAAGAGTTGGATGGTTCTCACACCAATAAGCAAATGCCATTCAGTGTGTTCTATAGGGGAATAACAAGATTATGTATTTTAATACTTCATACAACTTAGTAAACTGCATTTAATTCATGTTTTCTTTCCTATTTGCCTCCAGCCTTGTTCCCCCAGTTTACAGACAGTATTTTCTAGTTGGAAATGAAGGGTTTGACTTTGTTACTATCCAGGTCAATGGAAAACTCCCATTGATTTGAATAGTAACAGTGCAGAATTATGCCTAAAGCTGTGAACCATAACCAAAGAGGGGAAAATAACAAAGGCAAAGTAAAAGGTAGTGCTTCTAAATACTAATCCTATTCTCCAAATGTACCTAACTCAGGTCTTAACAGCTACAGTTTTCAGCTGCTATTAATGATTGCTGTACTTAATGTCTTTGCTGCTTACATTCATATTTCCAAGGCATTACAAAATGCACCACCTGTATAGTTGTAGCTGCACAACTGGAATAGCAGAGCCCCTTGGAGTAGGTAAAAGTTTATACCAGAAAAGGAAGTTGTTTTGCTGCTTGAATTCTTTTGCCTCTGCAAACCTCTGAGGCTGGCAAAGGAGTCCTGCTGGTGTTGGTCATGCCTGCACAAGGGATTTTGCTGACTGGATTACACTGGTTGGGGACATTGTGAGGATCCCACACTCATGTTACTTCAGAACCACCTGCCTAACATGGGATTTAAGATATTTCCTTTGGAATGTATATGTTTAATAGGTAATTTTTGATTACATGTATTTATATATACTTACATCTGCATTTCCATTATTGCATTGGCAGATAGCATCAAAAATAAGGATGTAAAATACTGCAGAGAGAAGAACAGCTGAAGGAACTGCAGATATGGTATGGGGAAACACCAGCTATTACTGTATCCAGGTTCACAGGCTTGTCATAAAAATAGAAGAAAAAAATCCCAATCTCTGGCGACAAAAAAAATAATCTGCCTGTTACCCCACAAACTGAAACACTTGAGGGGACTATTTCTATTAGGTATCTGTAAAAAACAGCTTTGGTGACAAATTAGCCATTATAAACCTATTTTGCATTCTCTTCTGTATCTGACTCACAGGAGATATCTGACAAATGCAGAATCTTTGCCAGATATGAACAGCTACCACGAAGTGCCTTTGCTGAACCATCTGCAGGGCTTACTGCTTTCAATTTCCTTTACTTTTAGGGGGTGTTGGACAAAAGTATGTAACAAAATCCCCAGCATAATGAGAAATACTTTTTTTAACATCCGGTGAGGTAGCTCAAGGAACAGTGATCCCTGTCATGCTGGGACAATGAATCTGGATTTTGAAGACACAGCTCTAATTTTATGTTGATAGCTATAAAGTTGCATAACTACCAACTGCTGAGAACAACCAAGTTACAGATATTTCATTTCATGTTCCACTGCTAAGCTGTCTGTTGTACTGTACCTACTGTATATTATTTGCTTTTCTCCAGCTAAACAGAGAAGCACAGAGTGAACTAGTCCCAGTGAACAATGTTAAATGTAGAACTTTTTCCTCCTGTCTCAAGCTGTCTGCAAACAAATTCTATAATTTTTGCTTTTTATGCAAACTTTTTTTTTACTGCATACATTATATTGTATCGGATTAATTCAGCAAAGGATTGATGCATGAACATTTGCTCACAGACATTATTTCAAGTATGCAACTGCAATTCAAAAGTCAAATACTGTTGTTTAGACTCAAACCACAAAAATATTTGTGTTTCATCTCTGAATGAACTTTCTTACATGCCTACATGCAAATGGGAATTCTATATGGTGGGCTTTTCCTGCATTAGCTTAATATGTATCCTAGAGCACATTCATGATTTTTTTTTTTTAAAACAGAGTATTATGAAATAGAGGTGACAACAGAGTCAAATTCAATGTATCTTGACATCTGAAGTTTTGTCACTTTCTTCCCCGGTATTTGGCTAGACACTGTTGACAGTAAAAGGATTTTTCAAGAACCATCCATCAGTTAGTGAATATAAATTTTTCTTATCTGCCTTCATATTCACCTGTTGAAAGAAGTGTTGAACAACAACAAAATAATTTGATCTACTTCCAATCAGTGAAGTTCTGGCAATTTACTTTCTTAAATGTTCATCTGATTGCATTTTCCCTGAAAGTGAATACTCTTTTCAGTGGTTTTTCTTTTTTGTCTGTCTGTTTTTATGTTTTTATGTTTTCTTTCTCACTGTGTACTGGGGCAAACAAAATTCTAGACCTATTATTTTTCTTTTTAGAACATGACAGTTGATACAAGAAGTGGTAAAAAGTCTGTCTGAAGTGTTGCACTGTTATTTTGTTTCAAGATAAAGGGAATAGCTATTGTTGAGAGAAACAGATGACAACATGAAAGCATGTAGGAAACAACATTTTTTTCATTCCTCATGGCCTTGCAACAGAAAAGAATTTTAAGTTGGGAAATCTTGCATTTATGACTGGATTCAAGAATTGCTCCTATGTGCCTTTGGTGCACTTAAATTGAAGACTTAGATGGAGCTTTTGCATGAAAAAGATTATGTTTTTATTAAGAGAAGTGTAGGGTTATATGAATAAGTATGCTTACCTTTCCAATACTTTATGTTCCCTTGTAAAAGAGAACAAAAAGCAAAATGAAAGGCAGAATTTGACCCCTATCATGTAGTTGGAGCCTTATTTTCCTCTCTATTGCAAGAGCCCTTTTATTTTTGCCTCCACATTGATATTCACATTGGAGCTACTGCAAAACACTCCATGCTGAAGAACTGACTTACATGAAAAACAACTATGTAAAAAATGTACCTTTTTACTGAGAATACATCGTCCCTGTATGTGTACATTTGTACCTCTGATTTCTCTGACAAAGATACAATAGCTGGATGAATGTCACTAATATAAATCTGGAATGTATCTTCCATTGCAAATCAACACCAAATGTAATGTAATTAATGAATTTCTTTTGATTTTATGTGTTCAAAGGCTCTGAAGTTCACAAGACTTTACAAGTGCCATAGAGGCATCACTGTGCTTGGAAAGGGCTGTGTTATTCAGAAGCTATGAAGTGCAAAAATGACAAAGTCTGTTGTTATGCATTTATGGCAAAAGGAACTTACAGAATTATCAATTAAGAAAGACATAGCTTCCTTGGAAATTAAGCATGTGGTGTAAATTTGAAATTAAGCTCTTCAGGCACCCTCCCTTACAACAGAAGCTGTAGAGGCACAAAGTTGTTAATGGAACTTTGCCTCATTGTACCACAAAAGCACGTCAAAGGTCTGTCACAGTTAATTCTTTTTGCTTCGTGTGGCTGCATCTTAAATAATGGTACTAGAACAGCTGTGAAAAATGAAAATCCAGATGAAAATGAAGGGTCTATCAAATTTCCACATACCACTCCATTAACTGAAAGCAGCTGGTCCCCTCGTTTGAGCCCTCCATGCCTTTCTGCCACTCCTCCAGGAATAATGCGAGAAATATAAATAGGTGAATTTTGTTCCTTTCCTCCCATGACGTTAAAGCCCAGGCCTTCATCAGTCTTTGGCAGCTCCACCACTCGTGGGTGTGAATGGCCTTCACTTGCAGCAAAAGCAGCAACTGTTGCCTGGAAGAAAAAAACAAGTGATTTGGCTATGTAGGGAGAACACTGATACACACTCTTGTTCATTTGCAGGAAAAATTAATTCCTCTGAAAGCACTTCACTATCTTACTCTGAATTTTTCTGATTATCTGAAAGCATTTAAAAGATGTTAAGTTCGATGCCAATGTTTTTGAAATAAAGTAATAAGCAGAGGAATAGAGGGTTTAGGTGACTTGTCAAAGCTAACACAGAAAGTTAGCAGCAGAGCCAGAAGTAGGCACTGGGAAGCCTGACTGCATGGTGATGAACACTTATGATCACTAGTGCATTTCTTCTTTGCCTTTTCACAGGGAGAAGATTCATTATTGTGGGACAAGATGATATGATCTCTGCTGTGTTCCCAGTCCAAGTAAAGTGGATGAACTGAATTGTTAACTCTTTGATTGGCTTTCAGAGGTATGGAATTCTTTATTTGATTCTTTGGGCACAGGAAAAAATCTAAAAGGATATACTTATTTTGGCAAGTTTAATTTTTAATCTTTATGAAATCTTGCAAACTAAATAACTCCTGAAATAGGCACATGAGTTTTTATTATATAATTGGATCATAACTTTTATTGAAAAATTAAATCTTAAAGACAATAGATTTATAAATCAATTAGAAAAATCCTAGATTGTTAATCTTACTCTAGCAAAAAAATCCCACATAACAAACTGTAAACCTTGCATCTGTAAAAATATTACATCTTAATACTTCATTTTTCACTACAAGTAATTTCCCACTTATAGATCTTAGTAAATCATTAAAGAAACATTAGGAAAATCTTATGTGTGTTTGTAGTCCAAACTGCTCAAACAATTCTGCATTACGCTAATATTTTTTGAGCATCCTAATGACGCTTATGCTCTAATAGAAGCTAGTGAATGATGTGACATAATGGATCATTCTCAGTTACATGTTTTTGCACATGCAGACCTTGTCATCATGCACACATTTTATGTCAGACATGAATGCACTAGGAGAATGCAATGCAGACAGCCCAGAAATAACCAGGAAATATTGCGATATTGAAACATTGCTCTGTAACCCTGCTGTTCTATATGAATAAGAAATGAGAATGGCAAACACTAATTGGATTTCTCCTCATTTACTGTACAACACAGCAGTAATATCTGTTTACCTGCACTGCAGACAAACCAGGATTTCGTACACACATTTCTCTATATAGAACCACAGACCGTACAAATTTATGTTGTCCATTAACTTTTAATTAGAAGGTTAAAATCAGAAGAACAGCCCACAGTAAAGAATGTTGTATTTAGTAAGGAAAATACACTGCAATTTAGTGTATATTAGGTTATTTGCTGGCTACTGTACAGCTTGCTTCTCTAAAATACTGTAGAAATCATTTGTAACACACTCCCAACCTTCATCTTCTGATACAGCTTTAAATTAAAATCTCTTAACATAAATACATAATGGTATGATCTTAGTTCCATTAGAATTTCAGAGAGTTTTGTCACTAACTTCACAGGAGTGGGACCATAAAGAAATGTCTCTAGAAAAGATTTATGGCTTTTGCAGATTTACCTGTTTTGCATAGTATCTGCTGTGCCACTTGGACAATAGTGCTGAGTACAAAATGATGCTGAGAAAAAGAAAGCCATGGTGGATCTTCCTGTTGGGAAACATCTATCTTTGTGCATGTTATGAAAATACAGAGCATATTTCACATTGGCACGTAGAATGGGTTCTTTCATGGTTGTGTGAGTTCCCTTAGAAAATTATCATTTTAGTAGTAGCAGTAATGTAGTTGTCATAGGCTAAGGATGTGAGAAAGGCATGTCTCCACATGGATAAAGAGACAATATATTTTATTGAAATAGGTAATGCATCAGAAAAAAACGTGCTTGCATTTGGCCATGGAGTATTTTGATCAGGCTATTTTTGTCCCTGTTCATCCTTTCTGCTCACTCAGTACCTACAGTTCCCATCGGTTAAAAGTGGAATTTTGACTGCTTAGTTTCCATCTCCCAAATCATTGTGTCCTCTATGGATGAGCTGTACAGGAAAATAGTCCATTAAAATATTGGTTGTTGCAGTCAGACTTCTACAGAATGAACCAGTAGATTTGCTTTTGCAAAGCCACTTTTCAAAATGCATCAAATTCCATAAATCATTCTCTTTTCTTAAGCTACAGAAGCAGCATAAAGGTTGAAATTTTCCATTATGATTGTTACCTGGGAAGTAGCACTGGTTCTAGACTCTGGGCTGCCACTGATGTCTAAATTTTCTTACAGTGTACACACGAATACCTGAAACACACACGCGCACAGTCAATTACTAGGTCACTTTGGTAGCACGTATTTCAACAGTTGCACGTGTCCTACCTTTGCAGTGGCCCTGGCTCGGAATTCGGGGCAGCCATTAACAGTTATGGTTTCATGCATGTATTGATACACCTAAAATATTCATGAAAATAAAATGAAATTAATTATAGAAGCAAAACAAAGGGTTTATATTAAACCAGAAAGGACAGTCCCTTTCCCTTTACAAGACTATGTTTCATTAATGCTATATATATGTGCAATCACTTAGTCAAGTGCTAAACTTGTGCATGCTTAAGTTTACAGAGAACATCAATCTGTGTTTCTCATGACAATTTGCAAACTTAACTGTATATTTTCCAAGATGATTTCTTTCCCATCTCTAGCACATCATTTCACAAACCCAGGACAGTTAGCTTCTCTGTTGGCAAAAACTGGTGTCTCCAGACAGCATTCATTTGAGTGGCCTTTTAGCTTCCAACAATGGTTTCTTTGTTCTCCGAACCTTCCTATGATTTAGGCAACTGGTGTTAAAAATTATGAAAATTGTTCAGCATACAGATGCTGAAGAATGGAAATGAATATTAAATTTTGGAAAAAGGTCACAGTATTGGTATCCATCCACCACAGCTGGGAATGCGAAAAGGGCTGGCAGTGTGGTAGGTCAGATATGGACAACGGGTAGGATTGTCCTTTAGAAAGGATTTGTACATTCACATAAATGGCATAAAATCAAAATTGCCAATATATGCAAATTTCTATCTGTTGTGGTTTTTCTTGCATATGCTGTTTTCCCACTTTCTCATTAACAAACATATTGCTACAGACATCCAAATGGAATTAAGACATGTGACAGATCCCCAAACCTTTTTTGAAGGATATCATATACAAGGCAAAGGTAAAAAGGAAAGGAGATAATGAATGCAATCAATTTTAGAGATCTAAAATATGCTAAACACTTTCAAAGTACAGCAAAAAGATTATGTGTCTTGACTATTGTCAGCACTTAATCATTCTAGGACTTAATTCAGAAAAACTTGGGCCAGTGCAGAAAACTGAGACAAGGGGAGCACACTGAAAAGTCTCCTGCTTTCTCCATCTGAAACAAAATCCTGCTTCCATTGGTAAAACTGATGTTGACCTCAATAAAGGGCCAGGATTTTGCCACTAGTTTTAAAAATGTGAAAAAGAAAAAGCTCTTCTAAGGCCTCTAAAGGATCTCTGTTTTGTTCTGTCTTTGTACTGGATGATGCCATCATACAAATGGGTTCATTCTACACACTCAGCATTATTCTGCACAGATCAGTTCAACGTTTATTGTATTATTTTGTAGGATATATTCTTATATAAGGACAGCTACTACATTGTAGAAGAATACTGTGTAATTGCAGTAATAAATCATTAAATATTTGTTTCTTCAAAACCTACACTGTACTGAACCACTGACAATGCTGTATTTTCTTGATATCTGTAGGATTCCTTTTGTCTTAAAGCATAAGAGCAGACTGCACATAATTTTTGCTTGCACAGCTATAAATGCTGTGGCTGGCAATAATGTCTAAAAGCATGTATTTGATTGTTGAACTATTATGACATTATCTTGAAAACAGGTCACAAGACTTCAGATATATGAACAGTTACTAAGAAGGTCTTTAAAATATTAATTACTAAGGTAGAATATCACAAGGTTGTGCTGATAATGATAATTCATGTGATTATTTGCTAGGTTTGATGTTATATAAATTCCATTTTGTCTACATCCTGCCAGTATCTAGATGGTAGGCTTCATAATATCCAATATCCTGGTAACTAATTTGTATACTGGTGAAAGAACAAACTTCCGTGTGTGATTAAACTCACTTGTGTGTGATTAAACCAATAAGTTAAGAAAGAATCAACCCACTCAAAACCTTGTGAAAAATATGCTCAATAATATCATATATTCCTTGGCTTCATTTGTAAATTTGCAGTGATAACAGATTTAAAATGTTTTGCAGAGTTATGAGTAATCATAATATCTATAGCACAGTTCTTAGGAAAAGAAGTCTTGCATGTCAGATCTCACTCTCTGTAAGCAATAAATGCAACCAGTCTTGAATATCTGCTCGAGGCATTTCTAAATCTAATTCTCCTACTGGACTGTTACATAATGTGTAATGTAATTTGAGTTTAAGAAGGATAAAACATACGCCTACATAACTTTCTTCTTATTAAGGCAGTTTAACAACCAAACAGAGTAACTGTACCTATTCCATCAAGCCCCTTATGTAGAGTTCAGATCTAATGATTGCTCATTCTAGCAATGCAGAAAAGGACAATGAAATCCATGAATAATGGTTGTTTGCCTGTAGCCACACTGACCCCTTTATCTTCGCTGTTCTCAGCACCACCTTAGCCATGATTTGTGCACAATGAATCCATTCTGATGCCTCCTCTATGTACACAGAACAGATAAACTGAAAATCTCTTTGTTCTCAAACTAAAGAAGGGTGCATTTAAATCCTCCCAGGGTGTAATATATCTTCTTTTTCAATCCATTGTACATGACAAATAATTGAAATGGTTTTATAAAAGCTTTCCTTTCAGTGCCTACTACTATCTGTACATCTGATTACATTTTTAATATACAGTGATTCTCTTGAATCTAACAATGTCATCCTTAAGATGTCCTTGTAAGATCTGTACATTTCCTTATTTGGACAAAATGTCACTCAGTACAGAAAAAGACAAAGGTGCAGAATTTAATTATAAGCATTTGAAAAGCTCTTTCAGGATATTTACTAAAGAAGTCTTTTAAAACAGTAACCTTTGTTGACCATGACAGATGAATCATTTTGAAAGACATTGTGTAATATAAATGAATCGAAGAACAACAATTAACATATCACAGAATCACAGACTGGTTGAGGTTGGAAGGAAACTCTGGAGGTCACTTTGTCCACCTCCTTGCTCAAGCAGGGCCATCTAGAGCCAGTTGCCCAGTATCTAAAATGTTACTATATGTTACTAATTTGAAAAAGAGCTGCATATCTATTTTTTATATGTACAGCTATTTCTTTTTAGTGTCTAAAAGACTACATGGGTGCTAAGTAATACTATTTGCTGACAGACTCCATACACAGTCTGATGCTCTGATACGCGGGGAAAAGAATTTCCACAATTCATTAATAATAGAGATTAAATTACAGGTGAAATGTCAATGTTTTAAGAAGCAAAGCAGCAGCCATAAGGTAAATGGTAATATCTCAGATAATCTTCCCCCACGGCAATTTCTACCAAGATTGTCAGTGTCTGTATGCTGAATGTTCATTGGGTAAAAGTGTGCTGCAAAGAGGGGTTTGCTCACAGAGCTCTCATTTGGTCTGTGGAGCTAAACATACTTGGCTGTGGTTTTTCCTTCCTGTGGTGCAGAGAATACAACACCCTCATCAAGAAATAGTCCTGAAAGCACAAATATAGATCTCAGATTTTTTCAGCTTCTGCAGGTAGTCTCCTCACACACCATAATCTAAAGTTATTCTCCCACAGTAACTAAAAATACAAAAAAAGTTGAGGGACGAAAATTACAACTAGAAAAATCTGAATTTGGAAGTGAATCTTGTTGGCACAGAGAAATGTACGTTTTATTACTTCTCCCAGCAGGAGCTGTAGTGAGTCAGATGCAGCAGGTATAATTGTTATGACGATGGTCCTCATCCCCACACATTCAACTAGGAGGCAAAGCAGCTGGTTTAGCATTACTGAAGCACAGAAGGGGGACTGCCTTACAGGTACTTTAGGAGCTAGCTTCTTAACAAAAATTACTCCATGTGGACTCATAACAAAGCAGCACGTACTGGGCTGGCCTAATTAAGTCAATGCAAAGCTTTAGGAGGAGGTCCAGGAATAACAGTGCGCTTAGCAGCTTGGTTTATAAAGCTGGCTAGAAGCAGCATTCTGTTTGCAACCTGAGTGATGCAGCATCTTTTCTGCTGAATTCTTGAAGTTACAATATAATTAAATAGATATTGTTCCATTAACTTCTATACGAGGTATTCATTGCTTCATGAAATATTACATAATTTTAAGTGTAACTGCACCTACTATAATGATGGTCAATTGACTTTAGAACAACTTGGTCTGAACATCAGAAGGGAAGAGGCATGAAGCAAAAATCATTTTACAGCAATGAACAAGTGTTCAAAAAAACCCCATGAACAAAGCCTAAGAGTATACTGCAATTCAGACCTGAGAAGTAGCAGGCCCAGATAAACAGAAGTTATTTCCTGCAGCTACTGAATTCTGAATTTGGGTAACTCGCAGAAAAAACTTATTTGTGGCAACTAGTCTGCATTAATGAGTTATTTATAGCTGACAGAATGTGGTCATTCAAGGTTGCTGGCATTCCGAGTATTTTTACATGGTAAGCTTTCATTAGCCTGTGAGCAGTTACATGTTTGCATCAAGAAAACATCTGCATCATTTTCATAACTGTCATAACAATCTCTTTTCATGAAGGAACACTGCATGGATGTTGCCACATGCAGTAGGGATGCCAACCCATTCAAAATCTCAGACTTGTAAATGAAACTTGGTCTTGGTTAAGAATTTGAGGAGGTGAGACAGTTTTAATTTCAAAATGTGTGGGAAAAATATTAAGAATGTTGGTTTTTATATTTTCATAGAGGATATTTTATTTAAAAGTTTCCTTCTTTGGTGAAGAGGATTATGAAGGAAACTAGGTCAGTTTTACCAAAGTGAAAAAAACCCAATCCAAATCTTGATGCATTATTAAGCTGTCCTTAGGCAGTAGTTAAAAAACAGCACATGCCTGAAATGTTGTTAGAAATAAATTAAGTATAATCACTGTAAGGGTATAATATTTTAATTTAGCATGGAATACCTTATGGGGGTTCCAGTTAAAATGCCAAACTATTACTTGCTCTAGCCTTTTTTTTCCCATTTTTTGTGTTGAGAAGTGTGATGATCACTTTGCTTTGACAGTACCCGCATTGCTGTCTGAAAGCTGAACCAAGTTTTGGTCCACGAGTTCTTGCCATATGAGGCTGTACCTTTCCAAGGAACAACACAACAGGGGTTACAGGCTGGGGCCAGAATCTCTTCCCTCCCTTCTGCACGAGCAGAAGAACATAGCAGATGTCCCAGGAAATGCATGCTGTCACATCCCCTGCACATATTGGATGAGTCAGTTGAAACACTCCTAGTGTTGCTGTCAGGACACACAAGAGCTTTATGTGCCCCCTCTTCTTCCTTTGAATGTCAGTTCTGTCTGGAAACATCCCTCTGACATGGTAAAGTCAATAGGAAGTTGCTTGGCTCCCTCTTAAGAATAATAAAAAACAGACTTCTATTTGCAAATAAAAATTGCTTCTATAAGGAACAGAAAAAAAATATTATTTGATCATTTGGTTTATTTCATGTCCCTTACACACTGTTTTGTGCTCTGCTCTAAATCAATGGCAACTATGATCTGGCATCTTTAAAGACAACATCAGAGCTGTCTCAGAAATTGTGTGCTTTGCAATCACCAAACTGTAGCAAAATACTGTTCTAAAAATCTCTTCTGCTGCTTCTGGTGCAATATATGGGGATCAAAAGAAATAGCAACATGTATGATTAGTTAATTCCCGTAAGAGCACTTGGAATTCATAGTTTATAATTCATAACTCTCTCTCTCTTAGACCTCACTGCCATTTACTTTACAGTTAAAAAATATGCAAGGCATTAATAAACATAAATTTCTTCCACTTTATCAGTAAGTCTGTATATACTGTTGGGGCTGTCACATTCCTAGCCTTAACAGAATTGGCAAAGCATTGCCACAATTAGCACCTAGATTAAACATGACATAACCTGAGCCCATCATGCAAGTTCATCTCAAGTGTTTCTAACAAGTTGAGAAGTCAGGGAGAAGGAAGGAAACTGCTGTTTCTTGGTTTAATTTTCAACAAAAAAAGTAGCTAAAATGGAGTTTTAAAACAGTTTTACAATTTTCTGCAGGCACCATTAAAAAATGGAGATTGAGCATCATTTCTCAAGAGTCTCATCAGTGACATCAGTTAAGCAGAAGCATGGGGATACTGAAGCTCCATTGAGGCAGAATCACTGGTGCAGTGGCTTCCAACAACCTGTCAGCATAAATATTCCTCAGAAGTTCACCTTGCTTCTGATTTCTCTCAAGAGCAAGAAACAGGCTTGAGATGAACTGCAGCTATTCTGTTTATTCTTAATAGTTTTAGGTAATCAACTATGAATTTGCAACAATAAACTAAAATGATAATGTGAGGAAAACAAAAAAGATGCTGAGATAAACCACCAATGTTCCACTGAAGTCACATTCTCACTGGAGTCACACACAATGGCTGCTGTGTGCAGAACTAAGGACATCACCTGAGCACCATTCACCAGAGAGTTTTAGTACAATTATCCAGATAAACTGTAATGTGAACGAGATATGTCATTGCTTTGATTCTATATGTTGCAGGACTCTTGCAGTACTACTATGCAAGCAGAGCACAAACATGAGTAGACATAAAGCCAACAGCCAACTCTGAAAATTGATCGGTAATTAAAATCAATAGGAGAAAGCACTGATTAAAGACCAGTGATACAGTCTGGACCCAGATTCTGGGGTGCTACATCTGTGACATCAATGGATTTAGCTCTAGGCAGCTAAAAAATTGTGACAACAACAGCTGTTTTAAATCCCCTGCAGTGAAGTCATGAAAGTCGTAGGGACTTAGTAATTGCACGGAGACTTAATAATGCCTTCTCACAGATAATGCTTGGGCAGCTTAGTAAATTCATATAATTGCCATTAATGAAGGCCATCTGCTGAGTGACAAGGTTGTCATTCCAAAAGTTCTCATTGATGCCATCCAGGGCTTGCAAGTAACAGAGTAATGCTTCAATCATGAATAGTAAAGTGATAAATGAAACTTCATTTATTTTCAAAATTTGTTTACTTTCTGCTCAAATCCAGCACTTTTGGGTTCCTTGCCCTAACATAGACCATAGTGTCCTGATGGGCTGGGAGCCAGCTGTGAA